>WBMW01001318.1:758062-952719 GCA_013396635.1 Penelope pileata
TTTTTTCTTCTTTTGCCTCTTTTTGTGGCTGTGTATATGGACTAGGTTTGGAGTTTGGCTAGGCATCTGTGAGCACTCTTCTGCTTTTTTTATTTTTTTTAACTTGAGAGTCTGACAGCTTTAATGTTAGGGCCTTCATGTTTCACAGCAGGGTTTAAAAAAAAAAAAACTCTAGAAAGATTTTGCCTATATCAGAGAGAAAGAGTATTGGACAGATTTACAGCAGGGACCAAAGACTTTTGATGGAAAATAAATGTACTATGGAGTTGAAAGAACAAACATGATTTTTTTTTTTTTTGTAGTAGCCCTGGATTTAGAAATGAATCTCAGCAGGAGGAAAGATCATACACAGATTTCCCAAGATATCAAAGATCCATATAATAATGCACTTTTAAAAGACCCATTTCAGGGCAAGTTTAAGCAATGTACATTCTGCTCAGTGCTTACTAGTTATGTTGCTGGCAGGTGGATGTAAGTGTTGCCTCAAGAGCTTAAGATCATTACATCTATCTTCTTATGAACACTGTAAGAATGTCCATTATCTTCCAGGTCAACAAGAGGATATGTTGCAGAAGCTAATTTCTTGTAACCTTGGTTCTTCAACTCCACTTGACCACCAGGGAAAAACTTCATAAGCTTTTCAAGCTTCACTTGCATCTTTGTCTCCAGGCAGTTCTCTGCCTCCAGTTCAGCAGGAAGTATACAGGCTTGCTTGTCTTTTTCAGCAGAGCCTTCTGTGACTCCACAAGATTTGGAGCACAAAGATATCAATGTACTTGGTATATTTTTATTTACGTTTTTTAATTGCCCAGCAAACATTTGGCCTGAATTAAAGTAATTACAAAATAATATACATATAGTAATGTTTCTTGTTCATATGGATTTCTGAAGCAGATAATTATATTAACAAGAATGAATACATTATGCATAAATCACTTCTGCATTTTTATATTATTACTTAGCACTGAGCTTTGGTTGAAAATATAGTCCAAAACCAAATGATCAAAATGGCTTTTTTGTCAGCAAGGTTAAACTACAAATGAAAATTGCTTAAAAGGCCTCCTGTTCCTTGTGAAAAGAGGAGCTAAGAAGATCAACAGTTTAATTTATTTCAGATGAATTCATTACCAAAGGACTTTCAGTTCCTACATTTTATAATCTTTGCAAGACTGAGGAGGGCGGAGGCCATAAAGCTTGGCTTTTAAATCATCTGCTGTCTTTCCATAGGGTAATATTGAGGAATGTCACCTGTCTTCACTGCTAAAGATCTTGATTGTATATCTTAAATGGTATGGGAGCAGACTCTTTCTTCCAGGACCTCTGCAAAGAACTGCCTGCGGTTCTTAAATAGTGATTCTTACACCTTCACCTCTGAGCAGTTTCCTCTGCTGTTACAAAGTCAAAGCACCTCAGCGTACTGAGCTAAATGTTGTATTATACTTCTGTCTCTGTAGTATTCATTAACTTTACACTCTGTTTTATACAAATTACATCTTCCCTCTGATACTGTGTGCGTGCAAAGGATGTTTTTAGAAGCATGTGCATGACTGTGCTATCACCACCAATAGTGAAATAATTAGAGTTTCCAGGTAAGTAAACAATGGCAGATAGTAACTCGCATTTTGTTAGACTATTTCTCTTGGCAGACCCTTTAAAAAGATCTGTTAGCAAGCCAGATCACATTACTCATTGTCAGATTGTAGTCTAGGATTCTGTGCAGGAGAAGAAACAGGAGAATCCTTATTTTCATCCTTCAGAATTGAAAGCAAGTTTTGCAAGAATGCTTTTTTAGAAGTTCAAAGCTGTGACAGGTACAGAGGAGGTGCTATTGTGATGACTGGAGGAATGGAGAACTGAACGACAAGAAGAGACTTTACAAGAGTTCCACGTATTTTCCCTACTAAAACAGAGACTTGTATTGTTAGTACTTAGGAAGATCAGTAGTGGCAAAGAAGAGACATTTAAGCTAAGGGACAGCACTAACCTAAAACCAATGGGATATAAAATATATTAGGCTGTAAGTAACCTACACAAAGTTAGCTTGTAAATGAGAGGTTTGGAACCAGCTTTGGAAAGATGTCCATGATCAACAAGAGAAACTGTGGGGAGGAGAGATGGTAGAAATTGCAGCTTTGTTTTATATGGAGCTTGATACATTTTGTAAAGAGATTAAAGAATGTGGGTTATCCGCTGCAAGAGAATGAATGGTCTGAAGGACTGGTAGAGTCCTTTCTAGTTCTGTTTATTCTTCATTTTCAGCTCTCTGCTACTCCATTAAAGGTGTACAGAATCAAAAAAAAACCCACCAACCCTCCTGTAATGCTTCTTGACTGTGCTTGTATGTGATCTAAAGACCTTTCCATTTCCCTGTCAGATCACAAATAGGAAACATTAAACATAAAATCTAGGTTACATTCTCTTGCTTCTTTGGAATTATTGCCCTTGTTTTAGTGTCCATATTGATGAACTTTCCTTAAACTGTTTTTTTAGCCTTGAAAATACTTTGTTTCTCTTCCTGTTTGAGTTTTCCATTTTATAAAAAGCTAGGCCTTCATTTTCAATTTTTAGTTCAAATAAGATAATTATCCTGTTGTTACTTTTTTGACAGCAAGAAGAATACATTTCAGTTGAAACACATATTTTATTCTATTTTAACTGTTTGTGTTTCCCTAATTGCAAGAAAAATTCAATGATGATCTTTTTACAGACTGATAAATATTTTAACGTAGATTTTCTGTTGGAAAAAAACATCCAAGTGAAGGGTACAAGATTGGCAGGCTTGTGTCTTGTCTACACAAAGCTTTTATTTTCCTTAAAAAGTCATGCTGTTGCTAGCATTAGTGTCTCTCCATCCAAATGCATTTGTTAAGCAGTCAGTAAATGATTAAGGAGCTGCAGGGACTGATTTATGGAGCAAAATTAATTGAACTAAATATGCATCTCTCTGTTAAGTGACAACTGGGAAGGATGGGAGAGCATGAGATAGCTGTCTGCAAGTACCAGAGGGGTGTAAAATGCGAGGAGAGTAAGGGACTCACAGCTAGGTGCAGCCGTGTCTGTTTTTGACCCAAATTGTACGTCCCACTCCTCTTTGAGGAATTCTAAGTGGGTGAAACCCTGGTGTGTGTATCCCAAAGCCTTCATCAGGGATTGCTCTGGGTAGTGCAAAATGTACTAAACACTGAGAAGCTGCTAAACACTGTGGCATTTTGTAACACTCCCAAAGTTAATGGAATGAAATTTAAAATTAGGGAGCACAAGGTGGGAATATCAAGGAGAATTAAAAACTTCCTTGTGGCAAGATGTATTCCTCTGGAGATTAGTTTTCCAAGGAAAAGTACAGGTAAGGACCGCTTTCTGGAAATCCTTAGTATTAAATTGATCCTACTCCCAGGCAGACAGCACAGTGAAAAGATGGCACATCCCTGCTTCCAATTTCTGTGATTCTGTGAAGAGACCTACATGTGAGTAATTCAACAAAATACATTGTAGTTAGCCTGTTCCTGCTCTCCTCTTAGCAACTGGACTGTGCTCTTGGGGCTTCTGTGGAGCCCAGCTTGCTTGTAGAGAGAGGCCTGAATTTAGCTGTTTGATTCTCATCAGTAATGTTCTCCTTTCCTTTTGGGTCCCCATCTCACGGTACTTTTTCATGGCTGAAACAGGAAAGGAGAAGAAAGCTGCTGAAACATCGAATATGCCCAGAACCACCCAGCATGGAGCAGAACATTTTGCTGTAGCCTAGCTGAGTTTGGGGTTCTGTGTTGTTTACCATTTCTGCTGGTACCATTTGATCACTTCTCTTGGCTCAAATCTAGTTATTTCCCCTAGTCTTAATTGTGAGTGAACATCAGATAGAAAGTTAGTAATGGAAAGGATTTCCCAGCAAATCGAGTTTATTCTGGCATTGACAAAACAGCACAGTATATTCAGGGTATGACTAGCCCTGTGCAGAGTGCCCCAGCTGGGATGCAGGCAGTGTGTAAGCAGGCACTGCGACCTCCACTGCAAAGGGCAGAGTTTTACCCCCTCCTAGCTCCTTTGTCTACCAACTCTAACCCTGCTTTGCGAGTTCGAGTGCCGTCCAGAAGTATTTCTAAGTGGAACAAAAGTAAACATGCTTCTAAATATTTCATGTTCATACTTTAAGGGAGATTGACACATTTTGAAGAGGAAAGCAGCCTACAACACCTAAATTAAAAATAAATATTTATGCTCACATTTGTTCATCAGCTTTCCAAAATGTGAAAATATGTTTCATGTTGTTTTAAATAATGAAATGTGAAACAAATGAAAGATAAACTTTCTACAAGCTGCAAAGAAATAAAAAGACAAAGGCTTTGTTTACAGCTTAGACTTCAACAGTGCCCTTTGACAACTAATACAAATCTTAATTACAAATGGAATTATACATATAAGAACTGTTCAAAACAAAGGAGTATTTTTTTCTCTCTCTGGTTTTCTTTGTGATACTTTTAATTAGCTGCAGCTCTTTGAACAATCATAGTCCTTGACTGCTACTCAGACATTGATGGAAGTTGTTAACTTCAAATGGCGTCTGTAGGACTGCAGAAGTCTGGGTTTTCCTCTGAACAGCGTGCTTCCCGTTGCTAAATTTATTCCTGGATGTGTCACAATTCTGCATACATACCACTTAATTGAGAAGTATGCATTGTCCGGTAACATTCTAGTGATTGACATTAGGACACAATAAATTGGATTAATAGGCCACAGCACCCTAACTGCACTGGCAGAACTTTAATGGACTTCTTTAATAAAGTAAGCAGCAACAGGACAAATGTGTTTTGAAAAATAACCCAGTCAAGTAACATGGAAAAATAGTCATTAGAAATAATGGCCAGCCACACGTAGCATTTTCCTCACGAAAATCCAGAACCTTGCCTTCAAAACAAATGGAGAGTGGGAACGAAAAGTCAATTGCCAGTGTCAAAACTGCTGTACTTCTGGTGGTGATGATTCGCATATGGTTATTGGGAAATGTGTCTTCCCATCTTGACCTACGCAAAAAGTTTTTAAATTCCCAGTGGCAGACTATTTAAAAGAAAGTACCTACTAGAAATAGAATACGAGAGCTTTCTTTGGTCCCAGTTAAACAGCCTGAGCTGCAGGGGAGGCCCTGGTCCTGCTGCAGGATACACCCTGATGGGAGCCCAGGCGAGCAGGGTGCCCTGCACCAGCGGGAGGTGGCGAGGGAATGAGGACGCACGTGACATCCTGCTTGCTTTAGTCTCTGAAGTTGAGGGTTGAGGTGTCTCAGCCACATTTATGTTTATAATAAATACTGCCATTACAGTGTAGCATTTAGAGGAAGAAAAAGTTTCAGCCTGGGATCTGTGACTCACTGTGCTTGGCAAGACAGGAGCCTTCATTCATCAGAGCTCTGTGCATGACTCCGTGCTTGCAAGTACTCCGGTTGGGTTTGATGCACAGCCTGTTCGGGAAAGAAGGGCATCTGTTGACATCACAAGTTCGGGACCTAAAGTTGTGTGTGTTTTAAGAAATGGGAGGGAGCGGTGGGATATTTCTGATGCCTTCCACTTCTGTGCAAAGTATGCATGTTAGTGCAGAACGGTGGGGAAATGCCTCTGAGAAACATGTTGCACAGATCTTTAATGTGGGCCAATACTTTTTTTAAAAAATCCACCTGATTTCAGTGAGGAAACAAAAAAGTTGGTTACTGTCGGCTTATGGTAGAAAGCCACAAATGGACTAGGACTATTTCTCCATTTTACTTCTCAGTTTTTATTAAGCATAAACTGTGCCATGGAAATTAAGTGAAATAACATAGAATACAAAGCCTAATCATTTAAATGTGACCCGATCTTTCAAACAGGGGCACTGCTGCATCAGTCTCCTGTTTGTTTGTTGAATTTCAGGGGACTCATGCTGAGCCTTAGAAGAATGTCACTCTGATCTCCGGTGAAATGGGGAGATGCAGCTAATACAAACATATTCAGAGAGAAAAGGGCAGCTACCTTCTAGCGTTGTCTTTCAAACTTCCTTTTCAAATGTCAGTTCAGCATGCAGTGGTAGCTTAATAGTGGATGCTCTGTAAGAATTGGAGCAACTCTTCCTTCAGTTTTTTTCTCCGATATTCTCTCGTTTATCACTTCCCACCTACCCCCAAAGTCTAAAATATATTAAAAAATAAAAATAAATCATATTATTGATCTGGATTTGCCAATTGTAGCTGCTTATCAGTTGTATTGCAATGGTGTCCAAGAATCCCACAGCTTAACAACCCTGGCTGTATAGGAGATTGAAGGAAGAGAAGAGAAGGTCTTTCAAATTTAATTTGTATGCACTTGGTTTCTCAAGGTCTTTGCAAGAAAAATAGTCAGAAAAGCAACAAACAGCACTTAGGATAAATTGGCTAAATGTGCATATGTCCGCTAGAGAGAAGAGCTTTTGAATTTACTCCTGGGCAGAAAAAAAAAAGCTGTTGAAATAATAATGCATGTTCTTTTTGTTATGCTTCTTAATATCACTGGATCTGATTTTTTTTTTGTTTTAGTGAATTAGTTAAATATATATATATATTCCATTTTTAAAAAAGAAATATCAGTACCTATAAAATACTGGAAATGATCCTCAGCTCATTTCAAGTGGTACAGCTCTCTAACTAGATTACATCTGATTTCTACCAGCTGAAGTTTTGATCCTTATTTTTAAAACCCGCTGAAGTGAAACCCCAATCTCTGTCCCCCCAGCTGAAGCTGGGGTATCAGGATTTTGCATACCATGATTTGCAGAAAATTTTGAAGCTTTTCCCACTGTAAATTTCTTCTTTTTCTTTCTCTTGAAGCGAAGAACCGTGGGATTGCCATTCCAGTGGATTTGGACAGCCAGGTCAACACCTTGTTCATGAAGAGTCACTCTAACATGGTGCAGAGGGCAGCCATGGGGTGGAGAATGTCAGCCCGCAGTGGACCGCGCTTTAAAGAAGCTCTTGGTGGGCCTGCCTGGGACTACAGGAATATAATAGAAAAGCTACAGGTACAACATAGCAAATGGCTTGGGCACTAGTAAGAGCGGTGCATTTATCTGATGTGTGCCAGGTATGGAAGGCACCAGAGAGAGACTCACTGTAATTTTAGTACTAGGCTGCAGTGAACCTTGCACTTCTTGGTGAGGGGGAGCAGAGGGCTCAGCCCCTCTTTGGTATCTGTTCAAAGCAAAGCCAACACTGAGGGCCTTTTGATCCATGATCTGGATTCAGCTCGTACTGAAGTCAGTAGAGAAGGGTAGGAAGTATGTTTTTGTTCCCCTAAGTGATCCACAGGGAAGGATCTCCTTTCTGCACTGTCATGGTCATGCATCCTGTTTGGGGCATGGAGGGAGGTCCTGTGGAGCCGTTCTGTCAAGTTTGTGTCATTGGAGATTACTTACAAGATGGCAGTTACCTTGTGCATGTAGTGGTTAAGTGGTATCAGGTGTTAGTAAACTGAAAAACCAGCAGAATCCAGATAAATGGAGGAGCCCTACATATGCAGGAAGGAACACTTAAGGTGATGCACTAACATCATGTGTATGACAAGCAGCATATTTCCAGCGCACCATCACCATGACTATTTCTGAGTGTTTTGGAGGCATTTCTGCAGAGGAGAAATTTGAAAGAGAACAGCGAAGTAAATAGTAATGGACACCTTCTCCTCCTCACCCGGCTTGAGGAGTGGTGTGGAGAATGACATGACTGTGGCCTGGGTTAACAAGTGCTCGCGCTGCTGGGTCACATTGCCCACAGTGCTGTGCAGCTCCACAGCAACATTCTTCTAGTTTGTTTGGCCAGCTGTAATGGTAACTGATACTCTTCTTTATTTCCTAGGATGTAGTGTCTTCCTTGGAGCAGCAGTTCACTCCCATGATGCAAGCTGAGTTCTCCGTGCTGGTTGATGTGCTGCACAGTCCAGAGCTGCTTTTTCCTGAAGGGAGTGATGCCAGAATAAGATGTGGTGCTTTCATGTCCAAGTAAGTGGCATAAGGAGAGACCTATTTGCTTCTTTGGAAAAGATGACGGGAAGTTAAAATTTTCAACAGCTCTCACCTCTGATTTTCAACAGTGACTTAAGCTTATAAGAGTCTGAGTTCATACTGAAAGCTCAAATTGAGGTCTTTTGCTGCCTGTTTTATGTTTCTCAGAGGTTTAGAAGTCTGGAGAGGAGTAGAGAGACAGAGAGAGAGAGAGGTTTGCTTGCCTTGTCTGCCTAGAAATTGGATGTTAGTAGCTTGTTAAAATTCTGACAGGCACAACCTACTTCTGTTTTTTTAATGGGCTACTTTTGCTATTAAGTTTCTCCAAACTGACAGCAGAAACTTAGACTTTCTACGGTAGAATTTTCAAGAACTCATAATGAAGTAGGGTGCTTAGTGCTAGGGGTTTTTTTTGGTTGTTTTTTTGGTTGCTTTTTTTATTTGATAAAACAACTAAACCTTTCACTTTTTATTTTAAACTGCCAATGGCTCTTTTTAAAATACATTTCACTAGCACTCCACCCAATCGTGAATTATTAGATGTTTTATTTGCAGTCTGTGCATTGGAATAGAGTTGTTTGGTATTTTTTATTAGTCCTCTGGTGAGATGCCCTCTCTGCCCTTGAGAAGCTCTGATTTAAACAGAGGTAATTTGGGGTAAATGGGCACATTTGGCAGCTCTCCTGATTCCTTGGCTTTTTGCATTTTCTGCAGAGGTAGCATAATAACAATATACTTCATATGTTTGGAAAAATGATGTTCAGTTCTGAGCTTGTTCCATCTTCTTCCCTCTGCCCAAACTCCTGCTCAAACTCAGCATCAAATCAAGTTTAGGGCTTCTGAGTGTGGCCCATATAATGCAATGAGCAGGTTTCTGTTTTATTTAACTGCCATAGCAAGGAATGGTTTGCAGAACAATCTGGGAATCCTGAGATAAAGATGTAATTCTTCAAAAAATATTGTTAGTACTGCAGGCCTGAGAGCTGTATTTTTTGGACTCATAGTCCTTCGATTTGGTTAACAAGACAGTAGGAGAGTCCTGCGTGGTGTTTCCACTGAGTCCAGGATGGGCTTAGCACTCTAAGTTAGCAGTGATTTAAATATAATTGGTTCTATTCCGTTGCAGAGCACTGATCTAGATGATGCCATGTCATCCCTCCCAGCCCAGTTCTGGGTGGCTGCTTGTGCTTTATGAGCATTAATGGGCCTATGTAAACTGGTGGCCCCAGTGCCTTTGCTGCATGTTAATTCAAACACTGTTCTATCAGCGATGATCCAGCACTGGTACTAAAGAAAGAAAAACTGTGCGAGGCCTTCAGATTTCTTCCTTTTTTCTGCTTTCACAGCAGCAACGCAAGGACTTGCTCTGTAAAGAAATAGAAAGGCTTCTTCTGGCATTGGGTTAAGCAGACTAAAACCCGAACTCCTGTCACACGACAGAGATGTACCTTGTTTTCTGACTTGAAACAGACTCCTGAAGTTGTGTGATTGTAAACAATGGTTGTGCTTCAGCCAAGTAACTGCATTTCTGAATGAGTCCATGTGAAGTTTTTAGGAATGCTTTGGGGATCCTTTTGGATCCATTTGGCTGGAATGCCATTTGCTAATTATATAATAAATATATTATAACCATCATTGAGGTTGGAAGGTGTATAAAAGTTGTAGCTTTTAAAGTTTGCAAGAGGCATAATGAACTCTGGTTACCTTTAAATAAAGGTTGAAATAAATGCATAGTTGCCTTAAAATAAAGAAAGAAAGTGAAAGAGCAAGTTTGGATCTTAATCTAGAAGCGTTCAGAAAAAGTGGGTGTAGAATTCTGCCTTCCGTATGGGCAAGAAGAAGCAGAAATTGTAATGAAAAACTCACAACACCTCAAAAGTCCCATTTCCTTTTTAATTATGATTCCTTTTGTCTACTTTTATTTCCTTAAGGAAAAATATAGTGATGAGTAATTTTTGCATGAAGAAATTTTAGCATGCCTTAGTAACAACGTGCAATGCTCTTCAAGGTTTAATATTTTATTTTAAGGTTGATTAATCACACAAAGAAGCTAATGGAGAAAGAAGAAAAGCTCTGCATTAAAATTCTTCAGACATTACGAGAAATGCTCGACAAGAAAACTAACTTTGCGGAAGAGGTACTGCTGCCGTTTTAGTATTAAATATAGAACTAATAGCGTGGTATTTAAATGGTGGCTCTAGGACAGTACCAGAATCTGTCACGATTTCAATTTCTTACACATTTTGAAGATGATGTGGTCTCTCAGAAGCAATGTTGTAAGACAGAAGTAAGATTTAAACAAGAAACTGTCTAACTTGCATAGTTTTGTATTGGGGCTTTACAAGAGTCAAGGCGAGAAAGAGTAAATGAATTTTGCAGTAGCAAGTGTTGCTATATACGATTGTTATGTATTGGATGTCCTGTGTTTCTAGAAACTAGTCCTTAGGTCTGACATCTGACTTTATCTGGCAGATGGAAACATAGGGCTTTCTAATTGCAAGTGTACAGTTTTCTCTGCTGCCTGTGGTGCCAGACTTTTGTACTCCATAAACTTTTTAATGCTTATAAATGTGTGACAGGAATATGTGATGTTTAAGCAGTGTTGCCAGTTTTGTGGAGCAGTGACACAGTCTGTGTTCTGTAGAGTGCCTTATTTTTTTCTTGAACTTGGTAACATTCCTCTTCTCTCTTCCCTTATTGCCCAGTTTTGTCTCACAAAAACAACTATTTCAAATACCCATTTCGGTTTTCTTGCACCTTTGGGTATTAGTAGCTAGATTCCAATTTACATCTCAGCTGTCCCTTCCTATAAGTTGTAAGCCTGATACCTGTACCTTTTGTGTTTTCTTACCTGTATTTCTGAGTACTCCCCAAATTCTTTCAGTATTATTCACTCTTAAATGTGAATCATACAGCTATTTCCTAATCGTTCACTGCCGTTATTTTTATTTGTTCACAGCTGACATGTTTAGTCAAGCATGTTCATGGGTTTCACTTTACTTTGAGAAAAAATATCGATCACAACTCGGTGTCACATTGTAGTGTTGTCTTAGGCTTTTACACCCAAATATTCTCACATATAAAGTAACAGTGCTCATTCATGTCATTGCACCTGGCAAACTTACCCACCATTCAGACACAATAGCTATGAGGTTCAATCTTCTTACTCCTAATCTAACCTGAAGAAAAATAAGGGTTTTAGTGACTAAGATATGCGTGTCTATTTCTGAATGCGTGAGACTTTACTTTTATAGTTAAGTGTTTTTGTCCTGTCAAACAATGTGATAAGGCAGAAACACACTCTCTTCTCTCTTATGACAAATGAGCCATATATTACAAATGGGAAATATTCACAGTGTCTTTGTTTTGACTGTATACTCTTTGTTTTGATTTTAACATATGGATATGGGAACACATTGCCCAGGCTTCTAAGCAGCCTGCTAGACAGGATTAAAAAACTCTCAATGCAGAACAGTGGAATGAAGGCAAAGGCAGCAACAGCAAAACATCAGCCTTTCTCTATGCAGAAACAACCAGTGCACACAGAGCTAACCAGCCTCCTCTTTACCTCCTGTAAAGAGTCCAGTTCAAAGATGAATGTGGTTAGGAAAGACAGATGTGCTTTTATTAATGTCCTAACAAGTTTCACCGGTGAAGAAGATATTATTCTTAATTATTATTCTTACTGTAAGAGCTTTCTGGGTCTGTAATTCCACTGCATCACATGGAAAAACTAACTTGCTTTTGTAACTGCATGTTGTAAAGGACAGTGACAAACTTCTCCAGAATAGTTACATTGACCTACCAAAATTTAACAATTTCAGCACTACAGGGGAAAAAAAGGAATGTTTCATTGTATGACTTTCAAAACGAAAAAACTTGCCTGTTTTAATTGCTCTGTGCCCAGTTGTGTGTGCTGATAAATTGAGACTGAGTGAAGCCACCAGAGGGAGTGTGCTCCGTTGGTTTGTAGGAGCTCTGCACCCAGCCAGCCTGGGCTCTGGTCCTCAGCAGTGGACATCAAGGGGTCCATCAATGCCCAGACCCCTCTCGTGATCGCCGTTGTCTCAGGAGTGACAAGGGCATGGTAGATGGAAGAGCTTTTCGGGAAATGGAATTTCCCCTTCATACTTTCTCTTAAGTCCCTTAAATTTTACACGAGAAACATAATGAATCAATGCAAACAAATAAATGAGTAAACAAGCTTGTATGATTTGCAAGCGCATCTCTAGCTTTCTACTCTTTATGAGTCATTGTTCATGGTATGGACTTCAGAATAGTAAAAATAGAACAATGAATAGCCTATTGTGCATGTTTCCAACTTTTTTTGAACTTTGTTGTCACCGCTTGAATGTTACTCAGTTGTGTTATGCAGATACTAAAAAAATTAAAGAAGTGAATATTTAACAGTAACACCAGAGCGCCAGAGCAAAGCTACAGAGGGACACATGACATTCTGACAGAAAGCCTGAGCTTCTTAATCATCCACCATGATGTACTTTGTGTGATAAATTTGACAGAAATGGTAAGCTTCCACTTTCTGCAGACTATTACAGTAAGAAAACAGAAAGAAAGGATGAAATCAAATTTCATCCTCTCTCTTCCTCCCCAGTTAAGATCCAGGCCAGGGAACCTGGCCTTCTATTGTCTTTCCTTCATTTGACCACTGTAAAGTAGTCTGTTTTGTTGAAGGAACAGGAGGAAAAGATAGCTTTAGGAGCTTATTTCACTGTTTTCGTGCCTGTTCCCAATCTGTCCCATATGAATTGCCTGGAGTGAACTCTACTGTTGAGCCTCTCCTCGCTGGTGTGTTTCTGGACTGTGCTGCCGATGTTCTCCTGGCTCCATCCTCAGTTGCCCTTGCAGTCTGCCTTTCAGGCAGTGCTTGCTTGTGCATTGTTTTGCTTAGTGCTGCAACATCTAATTGTGTTAGGAGTCAAAGTTTAATTTCCGAAGTTTGATTTAAGGTATATAAATGACACATAAAACCTCCGGACCATTGATTGGCTTTCATAAGTAATTGCAGGTGATTATCGCAATCTCCCTGGAGTTCTGTGTTAAGTCTTAGTCCTATTTGTATTGATTAGGTAACTAACTGGAATGAAACTTGATCTACAGCCCCTCTCTTACAGAAAGCTCTTCCAGAACAGCATTAAGGCACTTGGGTGAAGCATTGTGTGGAGGAAGCCGATATTACCGCTGCCCAGACAATTACCATGGTGTAGATAAAAGCACACTTTAGGCTGACTTTTTAAGGAGAGAAACAGAAGAGACTGAAAGGACTACGCTTGGTCTAGATCTGACCCATCTCTGTGTATTTGTTGTTGCTGGTGGTTTTAATACCACCAACTTGGTCTAGAATTTCTGAAGTCTCTGAAGTTTCTGAATAAATTCTGAAGAATTTATTCAAGTCTTTTTCTTGTTCTCTGCCATAGTACTTGATTTCAGTTTAACTTCTCTGTGAATGCTGACTCTACACCTGCTTACGTGTCTCTGAATATGGAGAATGTTTCCAAAAGCACCTGAGAGATGTAGACCGCTGATGTGCTTTGCAAATGACTGGAGCAGTTTAAAAATCTTAGAATTACCTTACTGCTCTGCTGAAAGCAGCTGTCCTTACAAGAGAGCTGGTGGGCCAGGAGAGATGAGTGCTCCCAGCTTCTTCAGAGGGAGCTCAGAAGCCAAACTTAAACCCACCCTCAGTGAATTGGATAAAGTTGTTGGATTCTGACTGAATTGTGCTCATATGGCAACATCTCAGCCCACGCTGGCTGCTGACATGTCAGTGCCTTGGGCACGTACAGCCTTCTGATTTACCAGTTGTTCCTAAATGAGGTCAACATCTCTGGGAAAAAAAAAACGTATATACAGGATAACATGTATATTTGACAAGTTTACTGGAACATTATTGCTTAGTCAGAGTGTTAATGGATCATAGTGCATTACAGGATATGGCAGAATCCAAGGCTGTATATCCTGCCAAATGGTAGTTCCTAGAAAAAACACAATAGGCTCCACACTTCAGTAAGTGTTACTTGTGCTGCGGAACAGACGTTGTACTTTCTTTCTACTTTAGGTGTTGAGCTACAATATAAATAATTAAAAACTTTGAGCATTTTTTAAGCGTCAGCAGGACAGAGGCTATGTAACCTGCGTAATTGTCAGAAATATGTACTTGTGCTTTTCACCTTTTTTTTTTGGAAAAACTCTTGAAAGATATTGTCTTTCTCTTAATATGTTTGCACTAGCTTCGTGATTTAAAATGATAGAGGTGGCTTTGTAGCCTTTGATTTTGAAGTATCAGTATTTCTGTATTCCACTTTAGTTATGAAATGTAAGCTCTGCTCTCCTTGCTGTTTTCAACAACAGCACCAAAATACGTGTGAAATTTAGTAGTTTCTTTTTCGCTGCAAACATCCCTGGTATGGCCACTATTGGCATTTTGTGCTTGAAAACCTGAGTCATTTCATGAGCAGCTGTTGAGAAAACTCGAACAACTTTGTCGAAAGCAGTTTGTGGACGTATTGCTCTACCAGTCAAGCTGAAACCACTGGGAGCTGCAGGTCTTTTTGTGCTGAGAAAAACGGTCTCAGTGTGCCTTAGCAGCCAGGAGATGTTGCTGGGAGCCACTGCAATGCCCCAGTGTTGCAGCTTTTTGAATCAAAGATGCTGCTGTTGCCTTCTATTCTATAACCTCGTCTTTTCAAGATGGTTTTGTTTGCATTAGTAAATTAGGCAGTGTGCAGATAAATAACATAAATAGGCAATAACAAGTGGTGAAAAAAGAGTAATTCTGAACACATGGGGTTTTCCTGAATGTATTATACCTGAAAAGGACATTTATTTTAAGTGGGAGAAAGGATGTGAAATTCTTTTATTTGTGTTACGTTTTGGATTAGCGACACTGCAGGCATTCTGAAGAATCATATTTACCTTTTTAACAGTTTTGCTGTCTGTTTTATTTTTGCTCAAATAGAAAAATGACTATGCACTAGGCTGTTTTTTTCCTATTGTCAGTAGGTTGTTCTCTTCACTAAGCTCAGTGAGTTTGTATGGTAATGTGAGGTTCAAAGTACTACAGGAAAATGTTTAAGCTCAATGCTGTTTATTGTTGATTTTCTTTTTTTTTAATCACCTGTCCATTTCACATGGTAAAGGACGTTTTTGCAGTTCCCTGCATTAAAACCTCTTACCTTAGGAAAATGGGTGCAGTCTGGGAGGAACTGGAGGTTCAGGGAGGAGTGTTTGGTCAGCTTTAGAAGTGCCAGGTTGGTTCTGCAACCAGCAAGTGCTTCTGGTGTGGTCAGGAAGGCAGCATTGTGGATTTGTCACAGCAGTCAAAGGACCAAGCATGGCAAAAAGTTCAGACACTCCTGGGACAAAGTCTCCATCTGTGTGAGGGTTTACATGAGGGCGGTGGTCTGTGGCAGAACCTAGGCCTGCACTGACTTGTTGTAGTGGAGGATTCAAGCTTTGCTATTGCTGTGGATCCTCTGAGCCAGTAATTGCAGCAGAAGGAGGGTCAGAGCACTCAGATACGCAAGGCTAAACACTGAATGTGGTCAGACCCTTAAAGTGTGGTAATTTCTCATTATACACATATGCTGATGTTTTACAAGCCAAAGAAATAAAACCTACAACGAAACAAATCAATGCATTTTCACTATCCCCCCGTTCTCAGCTTCAGGCTGGAATTTTGAAGCACAGTGGTATCACAGAGCACGTGGTGCTGTTGTTTGCAGGAGCCAGGGATTGTTAGCCATGGTGTTCAGTGCCTCAGGCCATCAGCCACTACCACCCGTTGTTACTGCTGTGCATTTCTGCTGCTTCGACCCACAGCATGAAGTAGACTATTCTGAAGTAACCTCCCTGATCTTTGTAGTACCTCTTCTAGAATGTGCATTGCTCTGGACCATCCCCAGATATTCTGCTGGGTTACCAGTCACCGACATTTTATGGGGACATTTGTTTTGCTTCTGTTGCAAAAACCTGCAACTGCAGCTACTCGGTCTCTGAAAAGCGTGGTTTCTTTTTAAGGGGAGACTTTTTTTTCCTGTAAATCGCAGGCCTCAAACATTTGATCCAGATTTGGACCATCATCTGCTTGTGTTTGGAGGGATGTTCCAAGCCCCTTGACGTGGGCCAGTTGTGAGGTGCTTGTTGTGGTCTCTGTCAGGCATAGTCTGAGGCAGAGAGCGTGGCTCTTGGCCACCTGGACTGGATCATCTGTCAAGGACAGGTAGGAGACGGCGTTTCTGACCTCTTCTAAAGTGTAAAGGCCTGATTTAGTGAAAGATGAGTGTTTTAATCTGCTGCAGTGGGAGTGAAGCACGTGCCTCACTATTTTACTGGACTGGGTGCTTTCATGATTTTGCCCTCTCTTTAGTATGCAGTTGTTAACTGTCACCGTCATCCAAATGTGTTATCTCTGGAGACGTAAAGGTGCCTTTAGCTCAGCTCAGTGGTATCCACTGCTCACTGGCACTTATTTTTCTTTGTTTTGTATTTTTTACTTGGTTTGTTGTTCTCCAAGTCTTGAACAAACCCAGTGGCAGGATAGCAAGGCCAAGAAAACACACGGTTGTAAATTCATTTATTTCTAAAGACCATAACCTCTCAGTAGCTCTTATTTACCAATTTTCTTAGAACATATGTCTTAATCCAGATTTGTTTCAGAAATATTAAGCTCCAAATCTTGAATGATAAATTCTTTTAGAACTTGTATCATCTGCCCATCTTACATATAATATCTTTCTTCCAAAGGAGTATCTGATACTGTAAAATATTTTTTTCTGTAGGTACCAATTTAGAGAGCACCCAACAAAACAGTAACAAATGAGAGTAGCTTGTTCCTTGCTCTGAAGTTCAAGTGTCCAACTTCTGGTCTATAATTTCCTATCTATACAGTGTTTGTGACAAAAGGATACTCCTTGTTTTCTCCTTTTTTTCATATGAATTCCTTTCTATGGATCTGATCTGAAGAACAGCAAAGCCAGCAAGGAGGTCCTAACTAACTGCAAACTGTTGGGCATCCTTTTCTGTTAATATTACTTTTAGGTAAAAACAAACAGAAAAGAGTACGAGAGAAGGAAGCTTTTAACAAATGAAACCTTCACAGACCTCTGAATATGATTCATGTCACCTTACTCAGGCACAGAATTGCTGGCACTGATCAGGGTCTTTTATGTAAACAACAACAATAGGCTTTTTTGTTTTTTTCTGTTATACATACATGTGAGATGAATTTCACTAAAGATTTCACTATAGGTATTTGAATCCAATTCTGCGTCATTAAGGCATCAGGATCAAGGTTTTATTTCTGTCTGGTTTAATTTGTATATTTTAAATTGTGACCAAAGCAGCGAAAGACTTTAAGGCATTCAATAGAAGGTTCTAGCATATCCCAGATTGGCAAAGGGATAGGTAAATGACCAAAGGTATGTTGTAGATTAATAAACAAACTGAATCAGCAGTTTTATCGTATGATTCTCATCTTCAGGTTTGTGGAGTTTTGTTTGAGAATATATTCATACGCATAAATATAAATATTTGTTTTAGTTGATTTATTCCTATTGCATCTCTTTTTGCAATGAGCAGTGTATTACCTCCACGGCAGAGTCATATTAGAAGGTAAATATTTGAGTGTGCGTTCCATGTCCTACCATGTTGTTTTCTTTTTAACGGAGTGCATGTTCTCCCTTAGAATATAAAGTGTCTGATATGCATTAATGCTTTCATAGTTGCTTAACATGAAGAAAAATGTAATTCCCATGGCCAACCAAATTTTAGGGATTGGCGCTTGTTTGCAGTAGCCAGGTGGCATCCTAAGAAGCCTGTGTCGCTTATTCACAGAGCAGGAACAAGTCCCACAGGTGCGGTTTGTGTTTCCCTGCGTGCCCGCTGGGAGAGCTGCACTGCGGTGAGGAGTTCCAAGGAATGTGGGGGAGATGAGTATGGGAGGAGAAACAAATTGCAGTCCTGAAGTTTGGATAGCTGCAGCTGTTCCTGGGTGGTAGGAGAATAAAACTGAATGAAGCTTTTTGCTGACTGTGAAGTTGGGGGCTGTTTCTACCCCTACCCCCATTAACTAATACTTTAAAGAATTAGTTGCTATACATCCAATCCACATTTCTGAGCATTTTCTACAATTCTGCCAGGGAACGTTTATAATTTTTGCTGATGAGCACAGAGGAATGCTGCATTATCGCAGAGACCACTGTGTGGCAACTGTGGACTTCTCAAAAACGTCTCCCGTCTGTGGGAGCAGGTCAGCTGCTGCTGCTGCTTCTGCACAGATGAATTCCCACAGCAGTCAAATGTCTGCAGTCATGGAGGGGGTGAGAGAAAATGTCTCCTTCAGCCTTGAATTTCCTTAGAAGGGGGAAGGGTTGTTTTGTTTTGTGGTGGTTCTTTTTTGTTGTTGTTGACTGTCACAAATTTGCTGTTGCTTTATTTAATGTGTTTGAGCAACAACCCTGTTTGTACTTTGCAATTGCACCAGTGATAGCAGTGAGCAGAATTCAATGCATTGTATTAAGGATGGCCAATGAATATTTATGATAGACCTAGGGAGCCAGTAATAAAAATGAAATCGGCATGATGCCACTAGATCCAAATCTTTGATCTCTGTTTTAAGAGAAAATACAATAAAGCAGGGGATAATGGACTCATTATAATGGAATGGTTAGTTAAGGTTAGTTAGGGCAGCGTGAATAGGTGGTGTTACATAAATGCTTTAGGCAAAGATTTACAGCTCAGTAAAGTGTTTCAGGAACTGAGTTTCTATATAAAAGCTCGGTTTATGGTATTATTTGGTTTTGTCAGTCAAAACACAAAGAACTCAGGACGTATTTCTTTCAGATATCAGGCTGGGCTATGCTCTTGCCTTGCTGGGGGAAATAAAACCAGTAAGAACCAGCAGCGCCCTTCTTCTCAGCCTCTCGCTGCATTTCTGCTCTTCTTGTTTCACCTGTGAGCAGGTAGGGAGGGCTGAGTGCTACAGGACGATGGACACATTTGACTCCAATTCCAGTCCAGACCACCTTGCCAGATATCAGATGGGTGGGGACACTTGGGGTTTTCAGCTCAGGGTTAGGCATCACCTGGGAAGGTGCAAGGACTGGCTGGAGACATGCCCCAGCTGGAGCCTCTTCGCTCTGTCTGGAGCAAGGAGAGGCAAGTGCAATGTACTGAAATGGCTTTGGGGAAACCTAATGAAGGAGTCGGTATTTGACAGGGACAGGGAGCAGGAGTTAGCGAGCTGTTTTTCTTTTTAATGGTTGCAATTACTTGCTTAACACCCCTGCCACACTAAGCGAGAAGCAGAGGAGGGTTGATTCCAAGCCATAGATGAAAGCTGATCATGAAGTCTCTGTCTAGCCAGACATGAGGAGGAAATGGAAACTCACTGTTTTCTTATTTGTTTCATACTGATGTAATTTCTAGGAGACTTTATCACTAATGACATCTAGCAAGGGATTTGTCCATACTGTGGCCCAGCTCATCCCTCCCACCCCGCTTCATCCTTTGAAGGAAAAGAAAGTATATGCTATACTAAAGAAAACAGCTATTAAGCAACCACAGTAACTGCTTCTGATACGTTTTTTTTGTCTGATGAGGATTTTACCCAGCATGTTTGGCCTTGGAGGAGCGCCTGGATGGTATTGCCAGCTGGAATTGTCAGAGCTGCTTTGTCTTCTGTCCCAGGAAAACAGAAGCCTGGCGGGCAGTCACTCTCGCTCTTATTTCATATCCCTGCTTAGTCAGAGTTGCCAACCCTAAGCATTGAAAACCCTGAGTCAGGCCGCAAACAAATCATGAGATCTGACTTGAAAATCATGAGATTTTTTAATTACAAGTAGTTTATTTGGGATTTCTTTGAGCCTTTAGAGTGTCTGTTCTTCAAATTTTGATTCTATAAATCCCAGCGCTTGAAATATGCTTTACTGAATTATGCATGTGTTTGTTTACTTAAATGAAAGCCAGGCTCATTTTTGGTTACCTGACCTTTGGAGTTCCCAGGGAAAAGACAAGAATGCCTAAATGATGTGCGTTGACCAGGCTGTTCAATGAGGGGCCTGTTTTCGAGGTATGACTACCTTGAGGATTGTGAGCTTAATTATCTCGGTGTCACTTTGACCTCTAGGCTTTTAGCAGAGAGCTTTTTGTTGGACAGAGCCTGAAAGTGTTCTTTCAGCCTACGGCAATGAACCCTCTGTGTAGGTTGTGCCTTGTTTACCTTGCAACAGCTTTTCATGGGCAGCACATGGCACCTTGCCAGTGAAGTCTGATTAATCCATTTTCTTCTCACTGCAGTTTTGCCATCACTCAGGTCTCATTTGGAGGGCGCACGTGTGAATGCTTTCTGCCATAAGCAGTCACAAGCCTAACGTGCTGACGCTGCATGGATGCCAGGGAGAGGCTGTACTGGCTCTCAGCTGGATGAGCTGTGAGACGAGGAGGCTTGCCCTTAAAGTTTGGACTAGTGTTGGTAACTCCAGCTGTAGAAATGTCACTTGAGGTTGGGCTGAGGACCTCACCACACTAGAAATTCCTCTTGACAGGGTTGTCCAAATCATTTTGTACCTGAGTACTGAGGAGCTGCGCTAGTGATGTATCCTTATATTCCTTTTTCCTGCGAGTCTTTTATCCCCCGTTTTTGTTTGTTTGTTCTTACCACCGTCCTTTCATGCAGAAAACTTCAAGCTGATTTTTGGATTCTTTCGGTTGTATATGGTAGCAGTTTGTGTCCCACTGGCCCCACATCCAGTGGGACTGGATGCCAGTTAGTCTCAGGTGCCAAAGAAATGTGGATAACCTTGAGTTCTCAGGTTGTCCAATATGAAGATGTGTTACTGAAAGCAGGGAAACAGCTTGGAGTGGGAGGCAAGATATAGGGGAAATACTTGTTGCCAATCTCAACAATGCAGAGAAGCGTGACAGGAGGGACCCTGTCTTACATAGTGTTCCTGTCCGAACCCTAAGGAAGCGTAAGTTCTAAACCTTGCTTGAAACAAGAATTTTCTCAGCTACAACAAATAAGAAGTTCTTAACTCTAGGGAACCCACTCTACTGGGTTCAGCTTAGCCTTTTTGAAAATCAAACTGTTTTAAATACACAAACTTTGACTGTGGCTCTCTAAAAATGAAAATCTTTGCATTTAAACAAATTCTTGACATAGTTGTCTTCCTCTTTTATTAGTCAGAGCAGGCTTTTCAAAGTGGCTGGAAATATTGCTCAAGAATAGAGAATGTGCAGCCTGAGTTTCCCTGATTTTTGTGAAGAGACATGTATTAAGTAGGTTGCTCTGGTGAGACAGAAGAAATAAGTGGTAATTCTCTGCTGGCAGTAAAGTGGGCGATGGTCACTAAATTTTACCCGGTATAGCACAGAGGATTGTTCTGGTTATGTCACAATCTTTATCAAATTTGTCCTGGTTGTTGCTAGCATTTTGGTCAAACAGTAGTTTTAATTCTGACAATGAGATTGACCATAAGGACCCAGAAGGCCTTTTTTAAAAAATGAAATTAGAACAGTTTAAGCTGTACTTGCCTTTTCGTTCTACTCTCTGAAGTATCGTTACAGTGAATAACATTGTGTATGGGAAAAACTCACGTTTTGTTATTTGAGTTTGGATTTTTGTTCTGCTGCTGTGTGTGGAAATGTCTGTGTGAAAAGAAAATAAAAAGACAAAGCAAAACAAAAAAACCAACACACAAGCAGCCAGAGTAACAAGTTTAAGAGATTACTTTGGTCTGTGGTGTGCTTAGTCAGAAGCAAGTAATTTGTATTGCAGAAGTCTGGGCAGAGTGCTACCTATTTCTGCCTGTGTGTGCAAATAACCTGCTATGCCATGCAGCCAAAGCAAAGGGAGTCAAATGAGAGCAGTGCTGGCCGCATTTTAGCGTGCAGAGCACACGCGTTGAACGAGGGTTAGGAGGGGACAGATGAACTGACTCCTTCTGGGGTCTTACCTGATGCACTGGGAGGTTGTTAGTTAGAAGGGCTGGCTCTCCAGAGTCTACAGATAAGCACTTCACTTAAACTTAAACGAAGCTGTTTATATAAACAGATTTTTTCTATACCTGTGACACTGAAAGAGCTTGTTTTAACTCAGTAACAAATTCTAGTGTGCCAGGTGATATAAATACAGGAGGGGGGGGGGTTACTTTCTGTTTAAAATATGAAAAGTAAACTAGTCTAACTAGTTAACTAGTTGATATATACTTTAATTCAATGTATATTTAAACCACTTTTTCAACTCTAAACAGTTTGAAACTGGAAAAAAAACCAGTTCCCTTAGTTTCTTAAACCATCTTTATCTTTCCCACTGTGCTGCACACTTCTTCCCTTTCTCTGTGTTTCGTTCTGATTTTTAGCTGAAGACAGACTTTATTTGAGAGCAGGAAAGGAAGTGTTCCTGGGATAATGTTTTCTTTTGAACTACCCAACAGTTTATGGCTTCTGCGTCTTAAGTTCAGCACTTTGATCACTATCTGTCTGTTTTGCTGCTGAGCCCTGTGCAGTGTGATTTTACTATTGAGCACTGAGCCAGCTGGGGCACTGCCCCACTCAAGAACCATGAGGTAATAAAATCAGAGTAAATTAAATGTGTTTTCTCAAGCCCTCTGCACGATCCTGAACTATTAATTTCACACTGCAGCTTTGCCAGATGAAAAGGAGCTGCTTTATTGCCCCGGACTGCACAGTGCACGTACATCTCCATCTTCCAGTAGGGGCCTCCAAAGCCACAGGAGGTGGCAAACCAGCCGCCAGGCAGCTGCAGCTGTGCACAAAGGGGTTCTTTCAGACACGTTCTTGCTGGAAAAGCACATGTGCAGCTAAAACAAGTTACAGTGCCCATCTGACTTGAGCATGAGCCACCCTGGGGAAACTGTCTTATTTTTTCTGAAATCGGTAATTATATAGATTGCGCTAATGTCTGTTTCTGACTTGGTAGACGCTGTGTGTTTGGGCCCAGGACTGACTGCACTCTAGATTTTTATGCTGTGGGATGGGGTGCTGAAGGATGACATACGGGAACCGATCTCCCCTCTGGTGGGCTCCTCAAATACAGCATCGCTTCTTGCCCTGAGCCCACTGCCCGGCCCTCGCACTCCTCGCATTGTCTCATCGCAGTGGAACGTGTCAGTGCAGTGGAGGGTGCTTTCAAGTTATCACAGGCTATCTCCTGTTTTGGGCTCCTCTCCAGAGGACCAAATGACTCACCTTCCAAGGTCTCTCTGAAAGTGGAGCCAGGACTTTGTGTATGACAGTGCAGAACATAGCAGTTGGCTGGGTGCCTGTTTCCTCTCCTCCTTAAATCAAGCAAACAGTGTGCTCCTGGGCTTTGTGAATGAAAGATTTGTTGAACAAATGTCTTAACAAACACTGATTTAGTAAGCTTGGCTCTGGATTATCTGCATAAATTCTTGTTCTGAAGTTGGCTTCTATTGGGAAAAGGCATGCCTTTTTTACTTGCTGAAATGTTGGCATACATGAAAGGAGTCACTTCTTGTGTCGTTCAGACTTCAAAGACCTGTCCTGCTGTGCTGGCTAGCTGCAGCTGCGGTGCCTGTTCTCCTGAAGGAAGAATTCTGGGTCAAGGTGGCTCCAAAAACCTGCAGTCCAAGGGGAGACAGGGCGCAGGGGCCTGTACGTAGCACCATCCCTTGCAGACCGCCCTGTGGTGCGCAGGCACTGAAGATGCATGTGGGTGGGATGGCTCGCGGCTTCCAGCTCAGTAAGCTGGATGTCAGCATGAGGCCAGTGCGAGTCAGGGTGCCTGCTAACTCCGTGCTCCTCCAGCCCTCAGCTGTGATCTGTGGCTGTGTATTTGGCGGTGCAGATCTGCAGATGGTGAAACTGGTCGGAATCCCATTGCCTGAAGTGCATCCAGCCCCCGTCTCTGATGTGGGGAGGAGCACGTTTTTATCCCCTGCAGTTAATACATATCCCTTATTAAATAGTGCCTGCCTTGTCTGTGGAAAATCCCTGCAGGTGAGTCATACCCGGTGTGATCAGTACGTGCTGGACAGCCGAGGGCAGTGACCCAGACCTCCCTGCACGTGCTCAGGGGCTGGAAGGACCTGGCTGCTGGCCGCCCTGCAGCTCAGTGCTGGGGAAAGGCTCTGTCAGCTGGATGCCTCCACAGAGGCTCGCCAGGCCCCAGACCCACACAGAGGCCCGTGCTCCCTGGGGAGCACCCCAGCTGTGTGGGGAGCCCAGCTCCCGCAGCCCCCGTGTTGTGAGGCGGCAGGGAGCCGGGTTTTACCTTGGACGTGCGCGTCTCTTCGCCCGCACTAATCTCCTTTGCCTCGCGAGCGATTTAACAAACTGTTTTGACTGGCGGGGGGAGCGGTCCCCTTCTCGTCCCCGAAACATGTGACCGTCCATGTGAGCGGTGTGTGCGGGCTGGGGCTGCAGGGCATGATCGGGGGAGAGGCTGCCCGCCAAGCCGATGAGGCGAGGGAGAGCGCGGCCCTCCCCGGGCAGCCGCTGCGCGTGATTATGTAACGCCTGCAGTGTCTGGCACCGCGCTCCGGCGGGCCGTCACGTGTCGTGCAACGCTCCTGGCCCTGAAATTCAATTAGGCTGCGCCGAACGATCGTGAGTCTGCATGAGATAAGCTGTCGCTGTTACACACTAGAAAGCAAATGGGTTGATTAGCCGCACATGAATTGATAAATTGCTCCTGCAATTCCAGCAAGGATATTTGCATTGCGTATACATCATCGTGCCACCAAAAAGAGCCTGAAATTAAGCGTTATGTAACCTGGCTCGAACAGCAACAACAAAAGCAGCAACAAGAGGAAACAAACAGCGATCTCTCCTCGTTCTCCCCTGCCCTGCTGTTGCCAGAAGATCACAGAAAAAGGTTTTGTTGCTGCTTTGCAGAGGACTTTGCTCCTTGCCTAGCCTCCCTCTGAAAGCAGCTTCACAGGCAGCAGAGCTGACTCGTCAGGTTTCAGCGTGACGGACAGGTTGGCCGTCAAGAGGCTGACAGGTTTGGCAAGGGCTGCTGCTTTGCAGTCGCTGAAGTTTGTGCATGCAGGTGGCCTGTTAGTACTTTTCATGAATAATTTTCTATCTGAGACTCCCCAGTGCCGTTACACAGGGGTGTCTGTATGAAGTTGCAAATGTTCTTGCCGTAAACCTCTTGCCTCCTATTCAGTTCTCTGCAAAAAGAAGGTCCTGTGACTGCAGGGGAAAAAACAGCCTGGGAGGAACTACAGCAGCTTAAAATTTGAGCAACAATTTTTATTAATAAGCAGCTGAAGAGCAAATCGCTATAACAGAACTGAAGGGCAGAGAAGTGATTCCCCCATCCCCAACCTGCAACCTTCACCCCATCTTTTCTCCAGAGCACCTTCAGACATTTCATCGTTCCCTCTCTGCTAGAAGCTGCTGCTCATTGTCTTGCCCTTGAAAAGAATAACATTGTTGCCCAGGAGCTGGGAAGAAACCAAACCCTCTGAAATTTTAAGCTGTATTAAATCTCTGTTTTCTTAGGGCCAGAATATGCTGTTTACAGGCAATCTGATTGCATGGAAGTTAAAACATTTTCCTCTCAAATGTTTCCCCTGCCACCAGTATAGTAAGAAAATAGTCATTTTATAAAGCTGTGCTTGCAACAAAATCCAATGTTGCTTGATAAGATCAGGTACGCTGGTTGTGCATTTGGGGAATATTGAGCAAATAATACCACTTTGTATGATGCATGCTCTATTATCCTATATTTATTATATTTTCAAGAGTAAGTTATTTGTGGAGTCTCTCCTTTATTAAGAAGCATCACAATTTTTTTCCCTGATGTTTAGTGGAGACTTTTCTCCTCCTTTCTATTTGTCTTCCTCTGTTCTTTCCCCTCGTCTATATACACAGTTAACATCCTGATGTTTAAATATACATTCTGATGTGTAGTTACATAACCCTGCCCTGCAAAGAGCTGAAAAGTCGTCATTGACTTTATCTCCTGACTCTTTTTTAAAAACTAACAGTTTTTGTGGATAATCTACCACTATCAAAAGACAGAGGGAGGCATGCTGCAGCTACATAATGATCGTTTTACACAAATTGGAAGAAAATAATACAAATTATACTACAACAAATATCATATGCTACATTTCTGCTCGCCAGCAAGTCTTAAATCCAGAGTGCATAAATGTGTTTGCTAACGAGTGGATACTGAATTGATTTAATGAGTTGGTGGTGCAGTCAGTGACTGCTCATTATCATCAGAGAATTTAACTTGCTGCAGCAACTCAGAAAATAAATGAGTATAGCTCAGACTGGACTGTGCTGTGAGCACGTCGAGAACTCTTCCTCTCTGCAGCTCTAGCAATGCTTGGTCCCCAGTGCTCCACAGCAGCCATTTTGAGCTGCATTTGGGGTCTTTGTGCCCATACATCACTGATCCATCCAAGGAAGGGTAAGGAAGTGGTCCCAGACCCCGCCTCATTGCCAGCTCGCAGGGCTGAGGAACAGAGGCAGTGCTCAAGTAGGTGAGCAGAGGCAGAAGTCTTTGCATCTGGAGTCTGACAACATGCTCCCTCTCAGAAATGATGGCCACTGTTCTCCTGAGCTGTGCGGGAATGTTAGGGCTCCAGTGATCGTCTAACAGGCATTGTAGCAGCTAGAGGAGCTCTAAAGGTGTGAAAAGCTCTAAATACAACTTGAACAAGTTAGAGAACGTGCAAATGAAAGCAAGTCAGAAGCTCTGGTTAGCTCTGCCAGTGGCTTGGTATGGCGTTAGACTGGTTGAATGGAAGCTTGTCTTTACAATACCACTTACGGAAAGGACATAAAGAGAATCTCCACATTTTGATGGTTTGTAGGACTTCATTCCTTAGCTATTGATATGCCCTCAAAGCTGTGGGTTAGTCGACACTGCTGAAGCACGGCATATCAACAACAATGGAATGTGTTTTATTTTGGAGCTGGTAGAAAGTCAGTGTTACTCTAGCTTAGAGTGTAAGTACAGTACAAGAGGCTTATGTGTATCTACTGTAAAACACAAGTTCTTTACCCTTAGAGTATACAATTGCAGGTAGAAGCGATTCATTTTCTCCCTCCTTAGTGCAGAGTTTTAGAACCAGGCTCTTGACTGCTCGTGCATTGCTGCTCTCGCAGGATTTTATGTGGCATTGGAACTCATAGATGATAATGAAACTTTAAAACTGTGTTGAGTTTTAGAAATGTTCACCTGGGGGGAGGGGGGCAGGAGGGGGTGAAAAAATGAAAAAGCTAACCTACAGAGAATTTTAAAAATAGACCAAGTCCTCCAGGAATTCAATTACAGATGCCTGCCAGCTGCTTCCTTTGCCTGGGACCCGCACTTCTAGCTTCTCTGTTCCTCTGGATGTTCCTTGCAGGGGAACAACTCGTGTGACATGACTGACGAACAGACGGATAGGCTAGAGAGGTGCTCGGGTATGGGCTCCCCTGCCATCCCCCCATCCCACCTGCTGCTTAGGCCGTCCTTTCATAGTCACGATTTGAGCTGTGCGATTGTTGTACAATGTGGATACCGGCTGTGCGGCTGCTGCTGGGACTGGCACTTTATTCTCATACTATGTGCAATGACTTTTTGAAAAGCTTTTTATTTAGGCCCTGTAACAGTGCATCTTACCAAAAAAAAAAAAAAAAAAGAACAACCCAAAACATTATAAAAATCTCATCTTCTTGGATCTCTATTCTGGCTGAGTTCACAGGCACACATTACACTCCCCATTTGCTAAAACACCGAAGTGCAGACACTGAGCAAAACGACAGGCTTCATTTCCCCAGCAAATATATGCAGATTGTAATGTGTCTGCCCATAAACACATACACTGGATTTTCCCATAATGTGGACCCTGCCCGTAAGGAATGGCTTCCAAACTCGTAGTGCAGGGTCAGAAAAAAAATCTGTGCTTACTTATTAAATTACATGTACTGTCTTTTGTTGTGTATCATCCTTTTTGGTCTGGTTGCAAATGATTCAGCTGTCCAGTTCCAGGAGAACATTTTCCAGCAATGTCATTTGGATGCAATACCCTTTCTGGTATTGTCCTGTTTTACCCCCATAGGCTTTCTGTGTGCCCATCTGTGTGTGGCAGTGGCAGGAGCTTTCCATCCAGTCTAGCTGTCTGCAGGATCTCACTGGTTCTGTGCTGCCTCGCTCTCTTGGGCATCGTTTTACTCTTTGATTGGGAAGAATATGGTTTGAGGGCTTGTGGCAGAAATTCATTTACTAATTCATAGGGGAGGAAAGTGGGGGATGGGAGGGAAGGGGAATAATTCTTTGGTACAGAACAACAATCCTCCAAGGACATAGTTACAGCATTTTTTGTTAAAGTACAACATGTTTGTTTTCAAATCGTGTAGAAAATGCAGTGATTCTGTGGCTTAGGCTATTGCTTTCTTAAGACACAGCTATGATGCTGGGGCAGATGCAGCTGCGCTGGGCTGAGCAGTTCCCTGCTGGGTGTCTGGCCCCACTGATTTCAGGGGAAACTACTTACTCACAGGTCTTCATATAACGTGACGTATCTACCTGAGAGCTGGAGACATGAAGTTGAATGCTAGCCGTGATTTGAGATTTCTCGGTGATGTTTAATTTTGATGCAGGGATTCCAGCAGAACTGCATTTAATTAAGAACCTGATCCATAGCTTTTAGATTTAACTGTGGGATGTGCCTGCTTATAGTGTGCAGTGCTGCCCTGTGTCTGGGATCCCTAGGCAAGCTTCAAATTAACCCTTTAACTAATTTCCCTAGCAGCATTGGGCCGCTTCTCTTTCTGGTGCTGTTTGGTTTCATGTTTTCTGAGGTTTCTGTCCTTAGCATTGCATGGCTGCACCCACAGACTCCCATGAATTGAATTCAGATTTGAAGTTAAAATTGAGCAGTTGTTTGCTGTTTGATAGATATCTGTATGGGTTTTTTTTGTGCATAAGATATTAAATTAGGCTAAGGGTTGAAAGTCTTTGTAAAGGAGTCCATTGCCTCTGTGTAACTGTGATGAAGTAGGTGTCTGAGAAGCATAAGAGTCATAGCAAGTCACCGGAGCTGACAGATTTCAAAGGGCTGTAGCTGGTTGTGTAAGACACTAGCAATGGTTTGATGTAATGCTGTTTCCAGACAGTGTGGGGATTGCATGTGCCAGTGCTGCGTGTTGCCAGACAAAAACCACAGCAATTCACCCTCAACATAATTACCACCTACAGCAGAGCTAGCAGCTTTTAAACGAGGAGGAGTGGGATTCTTTCTCTACGAAAACACCGAGGAGTTTAAGTCTTTCTGTAAATCAAACTAATCTCTTCATTAAAAGGGCAAGGAATAGCAACAGATCTCAGCCAACACTCCGCATAATGAAATATTTTTAAATACTCTCTTTGATGCTAAACTGTAGCACAGGCAGAATCCAGAAAATCAGGTGGCACTTCTTAGAACTCGCACAGCATTATGTGATGGGTTTAGATGTGCGGCATATTCTGTGTTGCAAGAAAAGCTTTAATGTGCATTTTCATTACTTTGCTTTCCCTCTCTTTGGATGCTAAGATTAATATTACTATAATTATAGCTGTAGTCACAGGCTTTTTTTTGGATGTTTGTTTACTTCCAATAGCAAGGAACATTGTTAGAGGGAAAAATACCAAGTTAAAAATGTTACATTTAAATTCCTCACTTCCTTTTCTTACCTGCTTCACTAATTGTTCTCATTAATGTATTAATTAAGGTTGCTTTTGTGTGGATTTGGGGTTTTTGTGTCCTTGATGGAGTGCAAATGTGCAAAAACAGACGCTTGGGGTTAGATTGTTTTGCTGTGCTGATAGGAACAACAGGTCAGGGAATTGCAAGGTGGTGACCTCTGCACCTGATCCAAGCCCCTCTGAAGCCAGTGAAAAGATTTCTATTGATACTGGAGCAATAATGGTATCACTCTGGCTGCACTTTCCTCTTACCCTTGCTGCTAGCACTGCCTGCTCCATGTTTACTGTGGGTCAGCGACTGGATTCTCCTCCTTTGTGCTAGCTGAGCAGTGTAAAAAGGATTACTCATAACCAACTAGGAAGTTTTCTACGTCCACCCACCAAGAAACTGGCCATCTTTATTGTTTTACAGGTTTCTCAGTCATTGCAACTGCTCCTCACGGTTACAAAACAAAGGTAGTTGTAGTAGAACTGTGGATGCGGAGAGCTTAGATGAAAACCAAGGATTACTTTTGCCAATAGCTCTGACTGTGTGGGGACCTAAGCACTCACACTGCTTTCAGATAAGCTAAGCAGGCGCATGGTGCTGTGCTACTTTCACATCTGCCTACTTATTTTGCAGGTAGTATCAGTTACTTTGGCATTTATGTGATCTGTATTATTCCATGTTGTAATTATGAACATGCAGAAAGGTGGATATTAAAGAAGTGATTTTTTGTGGGGCAGATCTAGGGTGTCAGTCATTTGGACGACAAGAGTCTAGTTTTGCTCGTGAGCCTTTTCTGTTTGTACAGTACTTGCCACCGAGGCTGAAAGATCATTCCATCCTAGCACAACCTTAGGGTGCCCTCAGTGCAAAACGTGTTTCAATATGGAAACTTGCTGACTGCCAAATACTTTGGACAAAATATGGAAGGAGTCCATTTTCCTCTGATAGAGAGAAATACAGAAAGTGGGAGGAATGCATGTTATCTGATAATGAAACATTCTAGCTGTGCACATCTATATTTAATTGAACCATCTGAGCTGAATGTACTTGACAGGTGCACCTGTCTGAACATGAGATCAGCTCAAACTTCTCTGCATTCTCCTTGGCTTGTAGCTAGCAATAACTCCAGCACATTGTATTTTAGCAGCCATGCCTTGTGAAAGGGTTCAGCTGTTAGTTTTGTGATAAATACATCTGTAATCTTGCTGGAGAAGCATCTTACCTAGTGATGTAAGTAACAGTGCAGTGATAACTCCACCTCTTGCACCTGCCACACGCACTCAGTCAAGTTGAAACCCACGTGTGTTACACGCTACATGTGCTTGTGCCACTTGGCGAATAAAATGCAGTGGTTGCTGATAGCAATATTTCAACGTACCTGATGTCATCTGAAAAGAAAACAGAATCCAAAAAAGGAAAAATTGTGGATGAAGGAAAGAGTGTTCAGCGAAAAACGGACAGATGAGTACTTTTTTGTCGAGACAAATAATATGGCACTATGCTTAATTTGTAAGGAAATCGTGTCAGTTTTCAAAGATTACAATTTGAAAAGACACTATATGCAAAAACATGCTGCCAAATTTGATGCATATCAAGAAATGTTTCATAAAGATAAAATAGTGGAACTGAAAAAAAGTCTGTCATCTCAGCTGAATTGCTTTAAAAAAGTTAAAACTTGAATGGATTCTGTTATAGAAGCTAGATAAGTGGTAGTAAATCTGACTGAAAAAAAATCAAAGCCATATACTGATGGTGAGTTTATTAAGTTATGTATGGAAAGCATGAAAGACGTAATTTGTCCTGATTAAAAACCAGATTTTTCTGAAATAAGCCTATCTCACCAGACTATAGCCAGGTGAAGAAATAGGAAAATCTGTAGAAAGAAATTTGGAGAGTAAAGCTCCGAATTTCAAATTTTTTGCTTTGGTGGAAGATGAAAGTACTGATGCTACAGATATGGCTTAACTTACCATTTTTTTAAAAAGGTGTTCATAGTCAATATAATGTCACTGAAGAAATGGCTTCTTCGGTGCCATTAAAAACACAAGTAAATCTCTTGGTTTGTGTGAAGCAGTAAAAATTACATTAAAGTGATTTTCCATAGCCTTTGTCAATAGAAGATGATGCAATTGCCTCTGGCAACTCCCATTTGATGACATATTGCTGCATCATACACCAAGAAAACTTATGCACAAAAGCTTTAAAAATGGATAACGTTGCGCAAATCGTCATCAAAGCTGTGAATTTCATGAAGTCCAAGGGAATGAATCATCACCAATTCCATGAGTTCCTTAAAAGTGTGGGTGCTGATTACGGGGGCATGATTTACTTTTCTGAAGCAAGGTGGTAAAGGTGGGGTAAAATGCTAAAAAGATTTCATGACTCACGAAATGAAATCAAGTCCTTTATGGAATTAAAAGGAAAATTTGTGCCAGCACATGAAGATCAAAAATGGGTCACAGATTTTGCATTTTTGGTGGATTTAACCACTTGTTTAAATGAGGTAAACATGCATCTTCAAGGTGAAAATCAACTTATCTGTGCTGTGTTTCAAACCATAACAGCATTCAAAATGAAACTTAAATTATGGCAAACTCAAGTTATGGCAAATAATTTTATACATTTTGATGCATTGGCTAAACACAAATATTATTATTATGTTTTTGTTGCTCTCTTTTCTTTGTTTTAATAAAAAAAATACAAAAATAAATTTTGTTACATATGCATTAATTGTATTATGTCTCTTATATGTGGCCCAAGACAATTCCTCTTCACTCAATATAGCTTGAACATTAGTGGTTTATATTATCATAAATCTCCTTGGGATGGACTTTCATCACCTGAAACATTACACTAGCCTCACCTGCACCTGAACTTCTTGTATGTACAGTTTAATACCTAAATCAGGAGAATGTTTTGCAAGAAGAAAGTTTCTTATGAGTCTTTATTCCAGGTGCAAGAGAAAACAGGTGCGTTCAGTGTCTGGGAAATGGTTGGCTGTTTGATCACTAGATCAGGTTGTTTGATGGACAAGGATGAATATCCTTTGCTGTCATTAGACACAGAAGTAAGATGCAGATTTTCTTTCCTATTGAGAGTGGCAACCTACCAGTTGGAGTAATGTTTAGGCCAAAGGATGGGCTTGCAATGGTGAAGCCATACCTGTCCAGCTGCAAAATCTCTGGCATCTCTCTATTCCCAAGGGCATTCAGTAGGCATGCAACCTACTGCCCACCAGGTGCATTTAGCATCTTCCCACAAAGACCTTGTGATCTGTGAAGGGTGTGGGAACACAGTGTAACATTTAATGTGAAGTAGCTGTCCTTTAATTTAGTCAGCAAGTGTGAACCATAAACACCATGGTAGATATTTTACAGAGTAACGTGCTCCTAGGGGAAGCTTTTTCTTATCGATAATTAAGTTATTTTAGCTCTTTCTGCCTGCCTTGTGTTGGCTCAAACTTGGAGCCCTAATATGAGTAAAACTTTAGGCAGGAGGACAGTATTCTGCAGCAAATTGCCTACCTGCAGTCCCTTTATCATCAGTGCAGCTCAGGACCATAGCACCTTTCAGGAATAAGGCCTGCAGGAGCTGGCAATTTCCTCCCAGTCTTGCCTTTGTCTTTTACGCTATGATACAAAATTTATGTTCACATGTCAAGAAACAGATGACAGTGATTATCTCAGAATTCACTGTTATTTTGCAGTGTTTTTATGAGGCTGGTAGCCTGATGCTGCAAAGTTGTTTGCAGTGTTTGGCTCCTACACCCTAAAGCAGCGAGGTAGCCATGGCAACTGTCTGGCCTGTACACAGGGCCCCAGCCTGCCTTCTCGGGTAGGTCAGAGCATGCACCTTCCCAGATCCTGCCTCAGTTCAGTGCTCCTTAAGTATCTGGTGTTTTTAAAGAGACACTGGCTCAGACTTCTTTCTAATAGAATTTCTTATTTTGCAGTTTGAGCCTCTTCGTTCTGCTACTGAAGGCGATATGTAAAGCCTTTACCACTGTGAACGTCTGTTGCCCAGACCTACTCAGATTAAACCTAAGTCAGCACTGAAAATGTTAAGGGCTTCGCAGCAAGGAAATACCAAATTAAAATTTCTACTTTACCACTGAAGAATCATTCTAGTGTAAAGCTTAAACTAGCACCATTTCATCTAGATCCTCTGTCAGGTACTCAGGTACTCAGTTTCCTTTGACTTTCCTTGTGGTTGAATGTGCTCCAGGATGAGACTCCAAAGGCCGTCCTTTTCCTTCCTCATCTTCTTGCTGATTTGCAAAATATGTTTTCACTGAGGAATCTTTGTAAGATGCATTTTCATTGATGATTTGATCCTGTTCTAATCTATAATGAATTGTTGCTGTGGTCAGAGGTACTTAACTGCATATAACAAAGCCTGAGCAAAACTGAGTGCCGTGCTTGGAACTTTCTTTTCATCTGCCATCTTGAGCTTGTCCTGTCCTTTTTCTGACATTGTTTTGCTTCATCTTGGTCTGTTCTGTCAGTTCTGATGTTTTTACTATAATGAATCATCAGATGTGTTTCCTCTTATTGTTCAGGTTAGCGATTTGAATGTGAAGGTGGAAGAACGGGTCCAACTAATATCCAGATGCTTCTTTCCCAAATGCTCACTTGCCCTTTTCCAATCCCCTGTGGAGCTGTTTTATGAAACAAGGAAGCATGATTACCAGTTACTGAGGGGGAGAAACTGCACATCGTGTCACGTGTGACATTATAACATGTCATTGGTATAGCCAAGGGGCAGGGAGGAAAAAGGCAGATTCAGAGGAGACAAGAAGGAAGAAAAGACATCGAAGACAGCAAAGCAGGAGAGACAAAATCCAGACCCTCTCCCAGTCTTGTACATCATGCCTTTTGCACCACATAAATCTGTCAAGTTTTTGGCTGCATCTTGGCATCTCTGAGTGCCACAGTTTGAATACTAATACTTCTTCCTACATATGGTGAATTTTTGGTCAGAGAAGAATATTAGGCATGTAGGCATAGGCGCCTGCAGAAGTGATACTTGATCCTTAGCAGCCAAAAAGCCATTTCATCATCAAGTGGAGTCGCAGGGAGACAGAAAGGCGCTTAATATGTATAGGAAACCAATTTTTGTAACAAAGTCATTGCAAAGTTGTAATTAATCAAAAGAACTAAATAATGGCGACATTCTGGGCAGTGTTATTTAGGGCTAAATGAGGGATCTGGTGTTCATAGGCTGTCATCAGAACTGAGAAGTCTGATGCTGTGGCTGTCTCTGCCATGCAGAGGCATTCTTTAGTGTCTAAGAGGATGAAATATTTTGGACTTTGTTAGTACAAGAACAGAAAAATTAACAGTGGGAGGTGGAAGGACAAGTTTGGAGAGTTACCTGGCTGAGCAAATGAACTTTGGTACCCAGGTCAACACCAGCAGAATGCCTCCCTGAAGAGAGGAGCCTAGAGCTTCTCTCTAAGAATCTGACTTTTGTTCAAATGCTGAAGCGGTTTCTACCTGCCATCATTTTTATGCACTGCAGTATTATCTTCCTAAGCAAAGATGAAGACAGATAGATGAAATGGAGACCTTTTACATGTGAGGATTTTGTTTATGTACTCTATTGCATGGCAATTCTGTCTTTTTTTTCCTGTACAGAGTAGAGTTCCAGCCGATATTTTGGGTGGCTGTTATGCTCAGCCCTGGGTGTCTCCACATTGGAGATTTAATAAAAACAATTTTCTCTTGAATCTACATTGCACTGTGCTGGTTTTTGGATCCAATACAAATAGACTTGTTATACTTCATGTTCTCTTTTAAACACATGAGGATTGCCAAAGAGGATCAGGCCAGAGGATTAGAGTGCTGTCTCTCTGTGTGGCCATCACCAGATGCTTCAGAAGAAGGTCTAAGAATCCCCACTGTAGACAGAGTTGGAGTTTTCTATTCTTCCTGATGTCTTGGGATTATCCTTAACAGTAAGATCATAAATCTGCCCCTAAAGCATGTGATTTTGTCTTCTTTCCCATAGCTGTTTTTCTAACATTTCCTATTGTAACTGGTTTTTCTTGTTGTCTATAGAAGTGCCCAAATCCTCTTTGAGTCTTGCTAAATTCTTGGCCTCAGTGACTTTCTGTGGTAATGAGTTCTGCCATCTAATTATGTGCAGGTTAAAAAGTGTTTCTTTATCACTTTCATTGACCATTTCTGGATTCCATTTAAGGCTCCTTCTTATGTAAGAGAGGAAAGGGGAATTGTTGACCTCTTTTCTCCTTACCATTCATACTATTCTGCACATCTTTCCATCTTTTTTCCAAGGTGAGCAATCTCAATCTTTAATCTTAAATAATAATACAGATTTTCCATGTCTCTGTGCTCCTAGCACTCCTCTGAGCGTGGTGGGAAATGGCAACTTGTGGACACAGAACTTCAGATAAGACTGTACCATTGACCTAATTTAGGGCAATAACTTTGTCTATACTGTTTCCCACCCCATTCAAGCTTTATCAAGGTTTTCACAGAGATATGCTAGTTAAGCGGAGCAGCAAGGCTGCATTCAGAATAGAGGCTTTTACTAATAGTCAGAATAGACTGAGCTGCAAATTATGCAGCTCCTAGGACTGCCGGTGGGTTTGACTTTGTAATTCCTTCAAAGCACTGACCGGTTGACATGCGTGTATAGTCTAATTTTCAGTTATTGCAACTGTAAAGATCATGTTGGTTTTCATAGTGCAGCTGAGCCCTAATGCTGGGATTTTGGCATGCCATTTATCAGAGAGATGTCATTGGTGACGATATCAGCACTCTTGAAACACAGTAGAAAAACTGCAGTCAGTTACAGGACCTCCAGCCCAGGTTTTCTGCGGGCTCCCCATCAATGCATACTGTACTTAACAGCTCTAAGGAAGCATATGACTTTGTATTTCCATAGCTACATGCTGTGTATGTACATTCCGGTGATAATATATTTCTCCATAGAAGCAATGGACATTTAGGCATGATAATGACAACAGCTTTGTAATAAATGTATACTAAAATATATTATGAGGAAACAGCTACTGCATATGTACAGCAATCTAATCTCTGTCATAAATAACTCAGCAATTTTAGCAAATATTAAAGATAAAGGGGCAGTTTAATATTATGAGTGAACAGCTTGCGTATTAAATTTTATATAAACATGAATCTGTCTTTTAGTAGCGGGAATGGAAAAAACTGAGATGGTCTCAGAAATGTGTCTCTGTCTCTCCCTTGTCTCTAACTTCGTACAGCTGATTTAATTTCAAGGAAATTTTAATCATTTTTTCAACCAATTCTAGAGCTGTTTGACTGTGTGGTGGTGGTTGGTTGGTTTTTTTTTTTCTGTTCAAACCAGAAGAGAACTTTTCCCCTGGTCTTGTGAAACATAGCGTTTAGAAATTACTGTTGCTCCTAAAATACAAAGACAACTAAGAAGGTATTGAACTCTGGCTTTAGAGCTAATATACCTCTGAAAGTTATTAAAAACAAAATGCTACTCTGTTAACAGTGTTTCAGTTTTGTTCAGCAGCTTTGACTGATAGAAATGGCTTATGAAACTTCTGCTGCAGTGTTACGCAAAATCAGAATTATTTCCATGGCACTCTTCAAAGAACATTATTAGGTTTATTTGTTTGAACTGATGAAATCTTAGACTCCAAGAGCAGAAAGCTAATATTGGCCTCTAATTTAAAAGGGAAGATTGAAAACTGCTTTGAAAACAGAGCTTTTCCTAGTAAAAAATGCCTTCAAAAATCAGAACATCTGTCATTTGGAAGGAAAGTTCTGTTATAAAAACTTCAGATATGCTAAGAAAGACCAACTCCAACATTCAGTTGTGAATCCATAGGTAAAAATCGGGGTATACCCTGATTGCCCCTGGATAGGTGCTTAGCTTACTGGTGACCTTAATGGAAGTTGAAGTAGCTTGGCCTAATATGGTGTCTGAATAAAGAAGGGCAACTGATTCCTTGTTCCTGGAGGGTAAACCTGCCAAAAGCTTTTTTCCAGCCTCCCATAGAATTCAGTGTTCAGATCATCCTAGAGCCTGATTCTTCCACGTGACAGCACAGCCTTTCCCAGAACAGTCACAGAGCTCAGACCTTAAAGAAGTTTATTTTAGTTGTGAGATTACCATTTCTTGTACTTTCTGAAGAGGTCCTTTCCTTCTGGGGTAACCATGCCTCATAATCTTGTATCATTATTAATTCCTGGTTACTTGGGCTCCTTTGCTTTCAATGGACATGCTGGTTTCCCCATATACTATGTGAGGAAGAAGATAGGCAGTGTTTTGCAACTGTAGCCAAGTGTCAGCCACTGTGTCTTTGCTGAGAGTCAGTAGCAAGAATCTGAGCTCCTCTGAGCATGCAGAATCAAAACATTTGCTGAAGAATGTTGCTTAAAATATTTACTTGATATTTACCACCTCTGGCAAGCAAAGTCATGAGTCAGGCTCCTAATGATGATGAAACTGCTTTGGTTTGGTTTCTTAATGATCAAAAATCCAGCAGCACATTTTGGGTTTTTAGTTCTTGTTCTTTTTGGCCATCTATCTCTGGCCACACAGATTTCACATTTTCAAGTACTTTTCCTGGACCTGGAGCGCTAGAAGTTTTATGATGTGTGTGTGTGGTTTTGTGTGTTTGTTTGTTTTTGATGTGAATTGGGATTCTAATACAAGCACAGAAGACTAGGTGCAGAACTTAAAAGTTCCATCATGAGTATAACACAATTGGAAGAGTTGACAATTATGGTTAATTACCAGTTAAGTTTACTGGAAAAATTTTCAAACTATTACAGTTTTGTTTTGTTTTAATTCAGGAAACATGAATTATAAATATTTCCAAATCATCCCTGTCAAAACGACCAAGTGCTGAATTTGTAGTGTTGTCTAAGGTAGCTCTACTTTTCTGCTTGTCTGAAGTGCCTCCTGTTTTCAGAGAGACAGTGCAGTCAGTACAGTAGCTGGATTTGCTCCGGGTGGAAATTGTTCTCCTCTGCATAGAAATGGAGGAAGATGTTTTGTTTTCTTTGCAATGCTGAACAGTGTAGAACAAAGGAATGATCTGCCTTTCATTGCAAATAACACTTAGGACGTCTCTTACTGTATCTTGACCCCATCCAGGCTATGCTTTTGAGCTGGTGTGTGCTCATTTTCCAGCACTAACGTTGTGTTTCCATATACCGTTAACACGACTGGCTGTTTAAATGTTGCTGCTGACTGAACTGCCCCAAGGCTGACTTCCTTTCGCTGCTCCAGTTTTGCTGCTTAGATAGGAGCTGCCTAAATCTGCTTTGACCAGCTGTTTTCCTTTGCAGTAGCCACAGTCTGTGCCAGAGTGTAGGACTGTGAACTCATTTGGCCCAGTTTTATATGTTGGCCTTTACAGGAATTAAAGTCAATTCAGATTTTTCCTTTAAGCTTTCGGACCTTTTAGGGCCCAAATTTGTACAGTCTTTAGGCACCCAAAAATGCAAGTAATCTTGGAGTTAGATGTGCATGCTCACATACACTTGGGTTTCTCCTTATTACCTGAAGTTCAAAAAATCAGTGATAACTTTGTTTCTGTCTTGGGTTTCATCTGAGAATGCAATGAGCATCTCTCTGAAGCATCAGGCATGTGGGTCGTTTTGTTAGGCTTGTTCTTCGGCACTTCTGGACATCTATAGATAGGATTGATGATCATTGTCAAAAGCACAGCTGTAAATTGTGTTAAGACAGATTCTGGCAATTACATGTACCGGATGTTGTGGTATTCAGGCAGGAATGAGTGGTGTTGGAGGAAAAATGGTTATATTTGATAAGATTTGGAGGTTGTTGTGAGGCAACACACATGCCATGATTATTTTCGTAGAATCATAGAATATCTCAATTTGGAAGGGACCCACAAGGGTTATCTGGACCCTTCATAGCCCTCCTTTGGACACTCTTTAGTGGTGTTATGTCCTTCTTATTGTGGCACCAAAACTGTACACAGAACTTGAGGTGAAGCTGCTGCACCAGTGCAGAGTAGAGTGGGAGATTTTGGAAGGCAGTAAATGAATGCTGAGCATTAGTTCCTTTTAATATCGCTATCTCTAAAAAAAATTATAATGAAAAATACATAAAAAGTAGCTTTCACCAAGTAACTAAAATTAACTGAGAACATTTGTGTCTGTTTGAGAAGGTGATGCAGGTCATGGTTTAATGGCATGTCCACAGCAAACCCAGAAGGCACTTATTTGGTATTTGTTCAACCCACAACTCATGCCAAATCCACTGAAAGATTTCCAGAGGTTTGCTAATCTGGATTAGAAAATAATTCTAATAATGTGGTTTAGCAAATGTATAGGTTCCTTCAGACCTAAGTGATGATGTGACTATCTGGAATGCCTTAGAATAAATTCTACATATATTTCTGAAGTATCTTCATCAGTCTTTGCTAATAGAAAAGGATAAACCTGAGAAATCAGTGGCGCTGGTGATGGGTAAAAACGAGCAGGTGAAAACTGAAAGACAGAAGTGCCTCCTGAGCCACTTTGAAAATCCATAGCCAACAGTGAAGAACCTAATTCATAATAGCATAGGCAATATGCCTGCAATGCATCCCTTCTTTAGTAAATCAGGTATCTGTACTGCTTTGGCTTTGAAGTTCGACACAATAACAACACGGTGAAATGTAATAATATAATGAAAGTACTACTTGGCCACTTTTATTATTTTTCCCTTACTACCTGTTTCAAATTGGTCTTAAGATGTCAAAGCACCGTGGTACTCATAAGTATGCATCTGGAAATTAAGCGTCTGTTTTTGTAAATATTCACATTAGGACACTTAGGGGTAGATTTTCCTTGGAGAGTGTGGGGAGTTCCACATGTTAACAAATAACAGGATTTTTGTGCATAACTCCCTGTGCATCACTTTGAAAGTTTACCCCCTGCAGCATAAGAGCTAAATAATTCTAGTCATTGAAAACTATGCTTTTCAGATCTGATCTTTTTCTACGGTATGTTATTGATGCCACAGTCATAAATGCTTCTGAATAATCATGGTCAAAACTTACATTATTTTCTTTCAGTGGTTGAGGACTTGAGTTATTGTGCATCTCAGTGCTTTGTCCTGTAGAAAACAAAGTTGCAAATGAAAGATTACACACAGGTGCAAAAAACCCATCAGTTTTGTGAGTGCACATTATGACTAAAAATGGAAACCAAGTAATCAAATGGGCAACAGGAAAAGTGAGAGATGTTAACAGTAATATTTGCCCATTACAAAGATCTGTTCTGTGTATACAAATGTTAAGGCTATAGAGATACTATACTTGACAGAAAAATGGCCATTTGGCTGACAATGACATGTTATGGTGCATTAGTAAAATCTTATACAAAATCAAATTGTATTCTTAAAATGTTCTTTTCCTCAATCTAAATCTGAATGCACCAATGCTGAAGTTTTCAGTAATCCAAACAGCTTTCTTCTGCTGCTGTATTCATAGTGAGACACTTTTTAGAGATACTGCCAAAAAAAATTCTTTCTTTTAATATGACATTTTCCTGAGCTCCTTCAGGGTGCAAAATTGGACAGCTACCAGGCAAAAACTGGTTTTTTTTTGTTTTTGTTTTTTTTTTTGCAATGTATCCAGTATTCTTTTCACTATCCATATTGAAAATAGACTGGCAATTGCATTTGTTTTGCAATATTTTGGCACTTCAGCTTCCAGCTTTATGTGGAACCTGGAACTGTAAAGGAAAGAATTAAGAGACTGTTAAAAAAAAGTTAACTACTTTTTTCAACCACTATAGTTTGGTTTTATTGAGGGGTCATACTTGTGGTTCTTTTTTGTCTGACCCTGTTAATGAATCTCTGCACAAGTGACAACCTCAGGTTAATCAGTTAACATTGGTGATTTAGGCAAGTTGTATTGAGACAAGTGGGATTAATACCAGATTTGTGTAGGATTGAACAATGGCACATTTAAAATGTGGGGCGTCTCTGCCTAATGAGAGACAGCTGAGAGGTGTGGGTGGCCAGTTCTGCTCTCCTAGGAGAGCTGTGTCGTGAAGTCTGGTACATATTTTGTTGTGGGCTTCTTTTTTTTTTTCTTTTTAGAGTTGTATAAAAACTTCTGCCAGGCAAAGAACCTCTGCTCCTTCTCCTACTCAAGTTGCTGGCAAAGCTCCCATTGATTTTAGTGGGAGCAGAGCTGGACACCAGCTGGACATAACCTCATTTTTAAAAGTACTTTTCCCTAGGGGTGAATAAATGCCTCAGTGTGCAAATAACTCTGCTCTTGGATGTCATATTTTATTGGTGAAAATATATCAATTTCAACTATCAGTTGGCTATTATAACATCTTGGTGTAAAAGATCAAAACGAGGAAAAAGCTCACTCTGTGTAAAAACAAACAAATGTCCCCCCCAAAGCAGACAACCTCCCCCATTCACTAAGCCCCCTGGAACTTGCTGGCATCATGAAGACAGCATTTTTCCCCTTTGAGGCCATAGTAGGAGTCAAGACTCGGGGATTCCGTTCCAAACTTGTGCAACGCTGTGCTCATGGTAGCTGCATGCCTCAGTTCATCCATTTTGGAGATGAGACAGTATCTATGCCATCTTCCATTTCAAGAGCAGGTTGAACCATAAATTAATGGAGGATTGTACAACTTCGTCCTTGGTACCTTCACAGGGGTCACTTGCACAAACCTCATCCTTCCACTGCTATGTTTCATCGCCAAAGGAAATAAAGGAACAAAATAGTGTAAAAATGGGTGAAAAACAACCAAAAAAATCATCCTCAAGCAGACACCAAGATCAAGCAGAACAGAAATTTCATTTATAAATGATGAGAAGAAACTTGCAGGTGTTTTTTAACAGCCTTCATAGGAATTCAGGCTTTAAACCTCATCTGTATTTACTGTGGGAAGAAGTGGCATGATATCTTCGTAGATTAAGTGAGATGACCTGTTTTTTGTCACCCAGCTTGTACTCTTAATATAGACCACAAGATTTTCAAATATTTTCTATCTGAGAACCCATCCAGTCATCAGTTAGTAACTGTGAGCAATAGAGACACCTCCTCTTAAAATATTCCAAAAGTTACATGTGATTACTGTTCTAAATTAGCGGGGCGAAAAGGCAAAATCATAACCATGAATGGAAAAGCTCAACCCCTTCTATCTCTTTTCTAGCTAAATTTGTCTTCAGCATCTAACCATTGTGTCTTACAGCTTTATCTTGCAGGCTGAAGTCATCCATTATCAGATTTCTCATGCAGATATTCAGGAACAGAGTTCATGTAGTTCATGTTTAGACTGGTAAGCTCAGGGGATTGAAAGCCTTGAATTTCTGATGAGAAGGCATGTTTTATTTTTTAATCACTCTTGTGGAGCTTCTCCAAGCCTAATCCAATTTGTCAGCATTCTTCTTGAATTGTGGACACCAACTTTTGATGCAGTATTCCTTCAGTGACATGCCTCTACACGTAGAAAAGTAGGATAGTTTAATGAATCCTACTCTGTAACTCTGGTTATCATAGAATCATAGAATGACCCCAAGGATCATCAAGTTCCAACCCCCCTGCTGCGGGCATGGCCACCAACCTCTAGATCTAGTACTAGATCCTTTTATCTAGTACACATCCTTATCTCTAAATTGGAGAGATAGGGATTTGAAGGGTGGACTTTTCAGTGGATAAGGAATTGGTTGGAAGGCTTCAGACATAGGGTTGTGATAAATGGATCTGTGTCCAAGGCTGCGGAGAGACCTCATTGCAGCCTTCCAGTATTTAAAAAAGGAGATTATAAACAGGAGGGGAGCCAACATTTTACAAGGGTGGATAGTGATAGGACAAGGGGGAATGATTTTAAGCTGAAAGAGGGAAGGTTTAGATCAGATATCAGGGAAATTCTTTACTAAGAGAGTGATGAGGTTATGCTTTCCAGATCTGTGTGATTTTTCAAGATGTCATTCCTCTGATTTTTGTCCAAGACCTTCAGATCTTCCCTAGAACAGAGTCCTACATTTTATGGTCCTCTTGTTATTACATCTCTAACTAGACATGCAATGAGTTAGACACAGTGAGACACATACTATTTACTTCTGCTTAGTTTAATAAATGATGCCTAAACTGTGACCAGTGACCTGACCTCATCCTGTTTTCTTTTTCTGTCCTTTGCAAGTTCTCTTAATGATTATTTTCTGTATTCTTCCGGTTGATTGAAAAAATATCAGGCAGACAATAAGTATTTCCCGAGGTTGTCCATTAGAAGCCCATGCACTCATTTATAGTTTCTTGCTTTAAGTTGCAAATTGAATTGTCGTAGCTGTTAATCCATTTAATGTGTATCACTGTGAGGTTATTGCACTGTAGTTTTTCGATCAAAATTTTTGCCATATAGGAATGTGTCATACCACCACTTCATCAGACTTTACTAGAGTGATGTTTTTATGATAAAAGTACTAGAGACCAGAGAAGATAATCAGAAGTTGGAGGAGATCTATTTTTTTTAAAACCTATATTGAGACGATTATTACGACATGATGCTAATACTATACCTACTGATGATTTATGGCATCTTCTTTTAATTTTGCATTAATGGGGCTCAAAATCATCCATTCCTTTCTGTTGCCCAGAGCTGATATCAATCTCACAGCTTGTGTTTTACTTAGGTTGTCATATTTATGTTTTTTAAGTGTCATTGCATGTTAGATTTCTTGTAGTTCTCTGGGATTTTGTTTCTGTTTCAACCCACCAAAAATCTATATTAGCAAACCAGAGGTCCCAGTCAGCTCCCCCCTAGTATTTAGCTGTGAGTTACTGAAATCTGAAGATTTAATGTGCCTAACATTCATGCATCTGCCAGGATTAATATGGGAATATAACCACGTCGTCCGCTGTACACAAGAAATATTTGTTGGATGACTGCCTTTTCTGTGTTATCACTGATAATTTGAACATTTCCACCTCATTGTTTTAATGTAAGTGAAAACCAGAAGAGACAACCAGATCAACCATTTCTACCTGTGGTACATAGTGGACTATAAAATCTTGAAATTCCTTGTGCACTGTGCAAAGTTATATGGGACAGGACAATAATTTTGGTGCTGTTATACAGGGAGCTTGTGCAGGTATCCACGATAAACCTTACAAAGCTTTCTCAGCCATTGCTTCTGCACATGGAACATTCTGTCCCAGTGTGGAACTGGCATATTGCAGTCTCAGAAGGAAAGTGAACGTACCATTTTATTAAGGTATTTAAGTCAAGTTTGAAGACCAACTACTATAATGAAATACGGACTGAGAAAAACGTAATTTGTTTGTTTCTACATGTTCCTATTGGAATGATTCTTCGGTTGGAAACTTTTGTCTGTCAATCCCTAGCTATTTAAAACTGCAACAACAATAACCAGTTGTTGCTTTCTTGTGTCCTCAGTCTTTATCCTAGCTCTTGTTAGACACAATGCAATGGTATTCATGGGTAACAATAAGACTGTTATGTTTCATTGTGTTTTTTTTTTCAGGGCTATACAATGTTCTAGCCATTATAGAATGACTACAGTCAGCTGAGTGATGTTTACATACCATTTCCATACCCTAGTAAGAGGTATAAAGGAAAGTTTATTGTAGCCAGCAGGGAAGAGATTCAGCTTGGAAGGCTGGGACTTCTACTGCATGCAGAAACATAGTCAAGGGGAGACAGCACTGTACTGCCTACTGTGCTTTTATTTTTGGCCTCTGCTTCGGTAATGTGAGTGTCAGTAATGGTTGCTGCAAACTGCTTATTCATACCACTGCTGTGCTTGTTTGCTTTTGGGCAATATTCATTTTGTGGCTGTGCTAAGTTAGGAAATGGTTCACAAGGACACCAGTGGCATGGCTGTCTCACTTGCCCTGGCAGCAGTTTGTCTTGTCCACACGATGGGGCAGCTCTTAACTGTGATTTTTGGCATTCCCGTAAAAACACCCAGGCACCTATGCCAGTGGGATCAGCACTTTTTCTGGGAGCAGGGTCTTTTCAGCATTTTTTAGCATGATGCCCCACACAGTCACGCGCTGAGGATGACAGGAATTTCTGATATATTGCATGAGCATTTGTGCATTCCTCAGCTCCAGTACGTGCTGCTGGCCTGCAGAGACTAGTTTCTGCTCTTTGTAGTGGCTGCTAATTTCGCAAGAAGCTGAAGGACCTGGAGAAGTCGCATGGCTGCCCAAGGTCATCACAAAGGAGCTGAAGATCCCAACCCTGCAAACATGTGGGGCTGAGTCTGAGGGCACATTTTTGACGCAGCTCTTGGGCAAAGCAGAGGTTCCACTGCGTTCCTGCTTTTCAAACACAATGCCCTTGACATTTGGCAATTAGGCTGCTGAGAACTTTAAGTGTTGTCTGGATTCGTGGGAGGTTGACCGAAGGAGGGAGGGAGAGAGAGACAGCAGGAATCCTAACAAAGACTTGCTCACTGGGACAAGAGGTAAAGTCTGTGTCTTAGTTTGGGTACAGTCAGGGCAAGATTCCTTGTTCCATAGCTGGCTGGAGAAACATATTCCTATCACTGCTCCTCCTGTTGTCTTCAAAGGTAACAAGGCAGGAAAAACATTCTTAGTCAAATGCTATTTCATGGTCTTAAGCATTCTTCCTGATAAAATAAAGGCTGTTTTGATTGAACAATAAAACTTGTGACCGTGGGTATTATTTTTAACTACATATAAATGGTTTTTGGTGTTTCTTCCCGTGACTGCACTGTGACTTTATATAATTTGCCATGGCACTCTGTTAGTCATCAGCAGACTGCATAGATCGCCGGTTTGGGATGTTGCCTCAAGCTGAGTGGTTAATCAAATGGTATGGCAAATGCCACTCTTTCTTATTAAAGAAATGTCTTGGTGCAGTGCCCATTCTGGATTGTGTCCTAGTCTGGTGATAGGAAGTATTTCTCCTCAGTGATCCTACTTGTGTGACAAAGTTTCATGATTCTGTGATATATATGCCTTTAAGAGTCTTGAAGTCCTGTTCTTAGTCCATGCTTCTCACTTCTTTGATAATATGTTTGGCTTCTTCAGGAGATGTGGAAATGAGGCTCGTTGTCCTCTGAGACACTGGAGTTTGGTCACAACTAGAGGCAGGGTGTTGAACAGAAGGAGCTGGTGCGCTTAGCAGTCCTGAGATTTCCTATGAGCTGTATCTTGCCCTTGCATGCAGGATTAAACCCCATTGCAAACTAGGCTGGGAAAGAATCTGCCTCCATGTGTGGTCCTCGGAGATTTCTGGTTCTTGGTCTTCTTCTGTAGTGTAGACCGCAGCTGGCTTAAGCTCGCCTGAAAAATTCACCTAATAAATTCCTTGGCACTACAGATGTGTAGGTGATGCTTTTATTTTTCTTGCAGCCATTGTGTTTATGGCTTTTGATATTTTAATATAGGTCTTGCAATTTTCTTGGCTGATTGAGGGAACTCTATGTAGACTTATCAAATGAAAACATCGGACTATGAGAACTAGGAACGAATGTCTGTTTTGCATTGTCAGCTTGCATATACAGAATATTGTATTCTGGCACTTGTTTGAAGTGGACAAGCCCATTGCTTTTTGAGGTTCGTGAAGAAATGAAGCCCCACTGTGGCCTGTGGTTGCTTTTGGAAATATTGGGGTAGTGCTTCCTGAGTATTTTCGGGTCTTGCTTCCCCGCTTGTTGCTGCCTCTGGTGGTAACGTGCAGGTGCTGGTGACCTGTAAGTACAGTGAATGCTTCTGGTGCATTTATTTTTAAGACTTATTTTCCATTAAAACCAGTAGGTGAGTGAATGCAAAGAAGAAGTTGTATCATTTTGCTGCCTAACTGTTGAACAATTTTCCTCCTTCTGTGGCAGTCATCAGAAGTGTTGCCATACTTTTTTCTTAATAAAATCTTGGGTTACACGTGTACCTGCAGTCACTGTCACCTACTGCCTCTGTAAAGCTGTGTGCTGACTGCAGGTGTTCCCAGGAGACCAAAGGCAAGATGAAAATGCCAAGTGATTGGTACCCCCACTCTTAATTCAGTATGTCTTGTTTTGCAGAACATATGCAAAATGAAAGGGAAGCTCTTCAGAGAGCTGCGTGCAAATATTGACTGGTTTTAGTTTTGGAAGTAAAGGAACAAGGAAATACAGAGAATGCTTTTTAAGCTCTTCTATCAAATGTCATCTCTCTGTTTTAATATTTCATGGGATGTGGCTTCTTTCAGATGATCAGTTGGATTATATGAGATCAGAGAAAAAGGAGTGATACTACTTGGATGCAGAAAGTAGGAAGAAAGTGCTGCCATGGGAGGGCAGGGCACAGGCACACAGACAGGAGAGCATTGATTCTTTGTAGAACTTGTTTTGAAATACCCATCTTCCAGATAGCCAGTAAAAGTTACTGAGGTAGAGATATTTGATTTATAATCGATAAGTTTAAAATAAACCTCAGAGAAAGCTTGTATGACAGTATTTTAGAATTCTTGCCATGAAATGTGTTAGATACAACCATTAGATGCTTGTTTTCTGAACAACTTTACTATTTGTATGCTTATTAATTGCAAAGGAAAGACCTAGGAAATTATGTATCTATGATAAACGGCTTGCTTTTCAAACAACGGAAATTGGCCACTTCTGCTATTTTTATCTTTCTCATAAAGGGCAACACGTTAAGAAAAATACTGCTATATCGTTACTTTAAAGGAGAATATGGAAGTGGTGTGAATGGGCCTCTGTCTGCCAGCTACAGCAAAACTTCGCAAGTGGGAGGTAAATCAACATACATCATTTAAGAAAAACAAAACCAGCAGCACCATTTTTTCTTAAAGGCACATTGAAAGTGCTCCAGGGATTTAATTGGTAAATAAATCAAACAAGTTCTGTAATCAGTTAGAAAAGAGGCTGCACGCACCTGTCTCAGATGGCTGGTGTGCATTTGCCAGCACTGAAGCAGGGACTCTCTCCATGCCCCCAGTCAATCCTGCAATTCAATTCCAATTGGTAACACCGTTTGCTGGTAAATCCACATCCAGGATCCATGCAACATTTGAACAAAGCTACTGCTTTTTCTGGAAACTAAACAACTTTTTAAAATTCCAGATCCTTTACATACATAAACAGTAGAATTTAAGGAAAAACTCTTCACAAAGGTATCAGTTAAGGAATGAAACAAATTTCCCAGAGAAGCTGTAGAATGTCAGTTCTGGGAGTTACTCAAAACAAGACTCCGAGGACCTGCTGTAACTACCATGAGCAGAAAGTTTGAGTGGATGTTCCTTATAACCTAATTTTGGTGTGATTCTGTTATAGAAGCCAAGGTAGATTACTGTAAGATGCTTCCTAATAAAACCAAAAATAGTGTATGTCATAAGAAATAAGACAGAATAAAGTGTAGAGCCACGTCATAATAAGTCTTGCCATTGCATTTTCAGCATATATTAAAGGCACGTTCAAATTTGTGGGCATTTCCAAATGTCATCTGACTGATCCCCTGTGACTATTGCAGTGTTGACACCGGAAAAGTTTTACAGTCTGACTATCTTGTACATCAAATTTTTCCATAGCAAATAGGAGAATACAGAATTAGTATTTTTACTTCTCTCTGTGAAAAGTGTGTATATGAATGTATGGCTTTGTTGTAAAAATCTGAAACATTTTGTCAGTACTGCTTGGACTAAAACAGTACCATACTTTTCCTCATGTAGGAGATGCAGTTACATCTGTTCAAATGTGTGTATAGGAGGAAGAATGATGATATATGGTAATAAAAGATGGCAGATGTTAATACAATTTAACAAAATCCCTTAAAATCACACCTTTAATTAATTTGGATTCACTTAAGTCTCAGTTCTTAAAGAACATCTTGATGTTACTGATGTGTAGGAATTAGACAGGCAAAAACATTTAGCTGGAAGGTCATGCCCATAACCAGAGTGGATTTACTAGTACACAATCTTTGTTTAGATTCAACCTGAGTCTGAAAAGCAGATTTAAAAGTGTTTTCAGACCACTGAACATGCACAAATTTTAGTGTATGCAACAATGTGATTAAAAAGCGGGTTCTGTGGACACACCAGTTTCATTTCCAACTTCTTTGTTGTCTGAACATTGTAACAGAACAGTGGCTTCTGTTTTTGTTTTATTTCTTTTGCTTGGAAACCAACACTGCACTTTCACACAAAAATCTTGTTTGTATGACGAGAAATTTTGCCTCTAACGGAATTTCAGGATTAAATGAATTACATTACTACTGGATACAATTCTTGCTAATAGATTTGTTGCCATATACACACATGGAACAAACATGAATGGCATTATTTGTCTGATTTGCAGGTGGATTTGCAGGGCAAGACTCGGACAAGTCTGGAGCATCCATGTTTGATATTCAGTGCCTTCTGGACAAAGAAGGTGCATCAGAACTGGTCATAGATGTTATAGTAAACACCAAAAATGACAGAATTTTCTCGGAAGGCATTTTGCTTGGTATTGCATTGCTTGAAGGTGGAAATGCGCAAACACAGGTACTTATTTCATTTACTTGTTCACTTTTCAAATGCATATAGTCTGGAGACAATAAAAAGAACCTTTTTGCAAGGAGTTCTGCAGAGAGATTATCACTATAACATGTATCCCTGAAATGGATGTAAATATTCCATGTTATTATGCAGTATCTCATACTGTAGACTCTTCAATAGAAGAAAACGTTTTTCAACAGTCCCTCGTTATATACTACAGTTCCTCTATGCCAGCTGAGCATTATCTTCAGTTATTTCATGCTTCTCATTGTAAATTTAATAATTACAATGCTTTCAAATTTATAATAGCAAAAAAAAAGTTATTTTCTGGAAACACTTAGGGACATTTTTCAAAATGTCTGTAGAGAAAAATTGGTCTTTTGAGACCACTGATATCCCCTTCCAAAGGAAGTAACTGCTTTAAACTATGAGTTCCAGTCTTTGTGAGTGGTATCACTCTCACCCAACTTTAGCCAAGCAAGATAGTTGTTTGTTCTTGCTCTATGATCAGCAGAGAGGAGAGATTGCATAAATCAGTCCCTGCTTTATCTGTCACCCTTACAGAGTGTCTGGGAAGTGTTAAGGTGAGATTTTGTTGCAGCATTCTGAAATGTATTGGTAGGGGATTGTTAAAGGTCTTCACTTGTAGGACAGTTTTTGAACTGTGGAAATGGGGTACTCTGCCTGCTTGAGAGTAATACTAGGGGAATTTACTTGGTGACCTAAAACATTAATTCCAATTTTGTGATTAGAAAGAACAAAAAATGTGTATGGGCTAAGCTGTAGCATTAAATATAAATCTAAATGCTTCGTGTTTCCTCTTGTAGTTACATAATAATAACTACTTTCACTCTTGGAATGTTGTAACTCTAGCATGCAGGAAGAGAAATGGGGAATATCACAAAGTAATTTAACTTAATAGTGTAATTTTGCAGCCTTTGAAAGATTGCAAATAGCATTATTCACCATTTTATCCCCATTTAAAAACATGGTGATCAATATTTGTTACCCGTCTGTTATATCACTTTGTAAAAGAACTGGTTGTGCAGTGGTCATCACTTTCTTCGAAGTGAAGTAAATATTCTTTATTTTTTTCTGTACTTTTTCTTCCTCAGAAAAATGGTAGCTAATGAGTATCTTTTTTTTTTTCCTCGCAGTATTCAACATACCAGCAACTGAAGGAGCAAAAGAAGTCAGAAAAATTCTTTAAAGTCCTGTACGACCGCATGAAAGCTGCTCAGCAAGAGATACGATCGACAGTGACAGTGAACACTATTGATTTGGGGAGCAAAAAGAAAGACGATGATAGTGACCTAACCATATCTGTTCCCAAAAAGAGAGGTAAGGAGGCACCCGTGTAAAAGAGGGAAGAGGTAGTGCATTATTTTCAAGTTGCATGTGCTGCACCACTGATACTATGCTGCATTGATCAATAACTTTTAATATTAATCATTGCTAAATCACCTCATTTGCCTATTTTTCTCTAAATTACAGGCCATATCTTAAGCTGATTGCATGGAATTAGCATTGATGAAGTCAGTGAAGCTATGCCAGTTTACACCAGTAGAAGTTATAGACCTATGTTTTTAGAGAAGCAGTAGAGACTGCTGCTCATGGGGTATTTCACAAGAGCAAGCGCAGGAAAGAATACCCACCCTGTGGTCCTTCCATTGTTCTCATCATTTATTGTATATGCAAGAGAAATAGTAGGGCTTGTTGTTTTAATGTTCTGCTTCACTCTGGTTTGTGGTTTATTTGGAACATGCTATCCCTGCATGAATGTTGCTTTGATATTCTTTGTAAGTTGCCTAGAGGTCTTTGAAAAGTTAGGCAGCAAAAAAGAAAAAGTTGCATTCATTATTATTGTTTTCTTATTGTTTAATCAAACAAGGAAAAACCGTTTCAAAAATTAAGGAAAATTATCTTCTTTTCAGTGAAGGATTCAACACTGCATCTGAAAGAGGGGATGAAAGGTCAGCTAACAGAAGCATCTTCTGCAACATCTAAGGCTTACTCTGTATATAGAAGAGAAATGGACCCAGAAATAGATCTTATGGGCTCAGGAACAGATGCTGCAAATGCAGAAGAAAAGTCCACAGAAGAAGCAATAATGAGTCCTGCTATTGCAATCATGCAGCCGATACTGAGATTTCTCCAGCTGCTGTGTGAGAACCACAACCGAGAGCTCCAGGTAAAGTGTTTTTGAGCCAAGCTTCAAAGGAAGTATTACAGGAGCTGGAACTTCGTGAAGGACGGAAAACATGCCTGTGCTTGGCTTCTGTTACAGGATAATGGTGTCTAAAATGTTGTTGTTCTTTTGGTAAAAATAATTTTGATAAAATATTTTGATAAAATAACCCTTTTCAAGAAATGTTTGTATGCTCAGTTTAAGTTCATGTGTACGCCCTCAGAGTGGCTTGGGGACCACAGCACAGCCACATGGAATTGAAAAGTTTCTAAATCTTTCTGTTAGTACGGTTTCTGTGCACAAATGATGGATCACTTGCCACAGGTTTGAACACCACAGGAAGCTTCTGGACAAAGTTTTGGGACTGCTCTTTTCCCTAGGTGTTATGATTGAAGGCTGTAAGATGCGACACGTCTGTGCTATCAGTTCCTGTGGTAGATATTACTGCCTCCACAGAAACTCTTGCAAAATGAATTTTCTGTAATTATCCCTTAGTGCCGTGCCCAGTAGCCTCCCTGAAAGCAGTGCTGGGGATGGCTTGAACTAAGCTGCAGTTTGCATCAATTGCCACGGTCTGAATGTGCCACTATACCTGGTCAGCTGTGGGGCAAGAACCTACTGAGCGAAGGACCGTAATAAATGGGTGGGGGTAGGTGTGCAGGATGTCTGTAAAACAGATATTTGCAGATGTTTGCAAAGCTCATGTTTCTAAGCCCTCCTTCCTCTACTGGTTTAATCAGATAATAGTCCTCCACTGCTGCACTAAGACATAGTGTATTTTCTACAGTGTAGTATATTTCAGTACTAAATTAGGGCAATCGTGGTCATAAATTATACCCTTCAGTACTTTCATGAAAAAGGCTGTGTGTTTGACATGTCTCTAACTCTCTCCTTATTTTTTATGTTCCTTTTCTCCATCCACCAGAACTTTTTAAGACATCAGAACAATAAAACAAATTACAACCTGGTTTGTGAGACCCTTCAATTTTTGGATTGTATCTGTGGAAGCACGACAGGTGGACTGGGCTTGCTGGGGCTTTACATCAATGAGAGAAACGTGGCTCTTGTGAACCAGACACTGGAAAGCTTGACTGAGTACTGCCAAGGTCCATGCCATGAAAATCAGGTAGGGCTTCAGCAGATGCAGAAGAGTCTACCTGAGTGTCTGATATCTTTGTGCTTGTCATAAACTCTTCAGTGTTCGTAATAACATAAGATCACTTGCAATTACTGTGATTAAGTCTGTCACACCGCATAAGGCCTGAGAAATTCTTTTGAGCCAGAATTCAAAATAGCCTCTTCCTTTAGTATGTCAGCTTACATATAGGGTTTCCAGCCCTTTTGAAGAGAGTTTAATGTCATGTCGCTGGGTCCATGGTTTGAACCTCACTTCATGAGACTCTGGATTTCCAGTCACTGTGTGGAAGTACATTACGTATGTGATCATGGGTTGGGGGTTGTTTTTTTGTTTTATTTTGTTTTGTTTCATTTTATTGCATTTTTCCTTTTCCGATTTTTATATAGATTGCTTATTTTTACTTTCCTGATTTAACGTAACTGCCACAAAGTTTAACTTACCGTCCTGCTGTACTACTTCCTGGCATCTTTAATTATGATATCAGGAGGGAAATGAATGAGGGTAAAGACAGTACTTGCAATGAAACATATGGTTCTGTGCCTTGATTGATGTAGCCCTTTCAGTTGTGGCTGTTGGCAGATGTCTGCTCAGTGCTACTCTGAGACAGTATAGAAAGGTAAGAAGTGTACTTACATGCTGCTGTATTTGATCTGAAGAGAACTGTAGTAAGGTTGTCACAGTGGATGAAACTTCAGAATTTTCATTGTGGATTACTGATGGGAAAATTGCAGTGGGCAAATTTACAGACAGATTCTCTTCTTGATACTGAAAATAGCTGAAGAGATGAATGCAATATTAATGCTCCTTCATTAACATGCACAAATGAAGTGCTAAGTGCTTCTATTGCTGTTGCTGGTAATCAACTGACTTTACTTAAAACTTTAAATACAAGCAAACAGACAAAAATCCGTTAGTAGGCAAAGTTTTAAACAGTCATATTTGATCCACTAATGAATGGGAAAAATATTTGTAAAAAAGAATAACTGAAACGGAAAAAAAATCTATGTTTTCAAGTTAACGTGTTCGCTAACTTTACGGAGGAACACTGATAATAGAAAGGAATGACTTAAGCTTACCTGCTGGGAAGTCACTCAGGATTAGAGTTGTACTTGTTTACACCAACTGCAAGTCTAATTCAGTGCATTTCAGAGGCAAATGGTCCACTGTCATTTTAATCTGTCTGGCTTCTTTTTTCCCTCTCTTCCTAGAAAGCTTTTCCTTTCATATTGTCCTATAAACCTATTAGAAAAAAAATGCCATAGGCTTATACAACTGATATTTATTTATATGGTTTAGAAGGTGCAGGTCTCCAGCTGTAAAAGCATTGGGGAAGTGCTGATGGTCATAATTATAATTTTGATTTCTGTGTCTAGAAAAGTCCTTGTGTGCAGGACATGTCCAAATGCATGTAAAAAACCTTCATTTTTGTAAACAAACCATGCTCTGACACAGTGATATTAATACTTGTTGCTGAATGGAAACATGGAAATTAATGGAAATTGAGAATTTGAGTGAGCAAGTTTAGTTGTGCCTGCATTCAAGTATGTCATTTATGTTTCTGCATGTGTGTTCAGCCAAATCTGGCTGCGCTCCTGCGGACTGCTGTCTCTAGCTTGTACCGGTTTGTGCCTAATCCTGCATGATTCACTGCAAGCACATTTTAGCTTGCGCTGCTTTTTTCCTCAGTTGTGTACTTCACTATTGGCGGTGTTGGGATTAGCTCTGCACTACACATCTCCCCAGTGCCACTTGTGGCATGTTCTCAGGCTGCTCTGCTTTGGCTGGGAGGTTCATTGCAATCACAGGGTCATCCAAGTTCTGGACGTCTGGTTTAGAAATTTGCTGCATATTCTCTGTTTCCCACTCCGCCCCAGTTCTTAGTCTCTCTGTCTCCCTCCCTTCTCTCCCTAGAGCTCTGCAGAGAGGGACCTGGGGGTCATGGTGAACAACAGGTTGGCCATGAGCCAGCAGTGTGCCCTGGTGGCAAAGAAGGCCAACGGGATCCTGGGGTGCATTAAAAAGAGCATGGCCAGCAGGTTGAGGGAGGTGATCCTCCCCCTCTACTCTGCCCTGGTCAGGCCTCAGCTGGAGTGCTGTGTCCAGTTCTGGGCTCCCCTGTATAAAAAAGACAGGGACCTCCTGGAAAGAGTCCAGCAGATGGCCACTGAGATGATAAAGAGCCTAGAGCATCTCCCTTATGAGGAGAGGCTTGGTAATCTGGATCTGTTCAGCTGTGAGAAATGAAGGCTGAGAGGAGATCTGATCAATGGGTACAAATATCTAAAGGGCAGGAGGCACATGGACATGGGCAATCTCTTTTCAGTGGTCTGTGGGGACAGGATGAGGGAAAATGGCCTAAAACTGGAGCACAGGAAGTTCCGCACCAACATGCGGAAGAACTTCTTCACAGTGCGGGTGACGGAGCACTGGAACAGGCTGCCCAGGGAGGTTGTGGAGACTCCTTCCCTGGAGATATTCAAGACCCGCCTGGATGCCCACCTGTGCGACCTGCTGTAGGGAACCTGCTCTGGCAGGGGGGTTGGACTCGATGATCTCTCGAGGTCCCTTCCAACCCCTGCAATTCTGTGATTCTATGATTCTCTCTCATCTGATTCTCCTGTGATTCTGTGATTGTCTCTTATCTGATTCTCTTCTCTTATTTTGTAGACCTGCATAGCCACCCATGAATCTAATGGGATTGATATTATAATTGCACTCATCCTGAATGACATAAACCCTCTTGGCAAATACTGCATGGACTTGGTGCTTCAGCTAAAGGTACAGTAAATGTACATCTGTTTAAATTTGAGTAATAATAGAAGATATACCTATGCAAGAGCTCTAGGCAGCCTGGCATTTACTTAGTCTTACCATAGCATGATATACTCAGCAGCCCTGGAAAACAAGTGGTGTAAATGAATTCAGCTCAGCTTAATCTGCATCAGGGACTCTACCACAGGCCTTTTCAACCACTGTTGTGTTTGGGAGTATACCCTCAGCTTTTTTTTTAAAGAATCCTGCCAAACAGGCATGATACAGCTAGCGTGAAGAGTCTATATGGTGGGCATAAAATCTCATTGGATTAATAAATAGCTTTACTGTTAAGGGGAAGGAATGTCGGTCGTTCTCTGTATATACTGAATTCTGCAATTCTGTAAACTTTAAAAAATATTTGAGAAACAGATGTTGTGAAAAAGTATAATATATCAGATGACCTCTAATTAAGATGTCAAATAAAGTTAGCAGTGTGATTACATTACGTTGTGTTTCTTCTCCCTTCTCAGTGTCCTCTGAAGAGAAACGTGAAGTGTAGAGCAGGAGGGCTTGTATTTTGTTTTGTATTTCTGGAGAATTAGATAAGTTTCTCTGGTCTATGTGCCGTTGCATGTGAAGAGAAGCTTTGCAGCTATACTGTCTGCCAAGTAGGGTAGAACATGTCTAGAAGGAGCCTTGGTTTAATGTTGTTTCTTGCCTCCTGAATGAAGAATTTCCATTGCAGATGGTCTGTTTCCTCACCCAGACAAGCAAACACTGTGGTGGCTGCATTGCATCATATTGGCCCCATTATGGATGTCTAATAAAATAATTAATATAGCCATATATCATGTACAATGAAACATTGAATCAACAGTGTTTTACAGATGATTTTAATAACTGTAATTACATGTTTTAATAGCAGTATAATTCAGGCCCCCCTCAAGCAAAACACTTAAGCAGACATTTAACTTTGAACTCACAGATAGTTCCTTTGAAGTCCAAATTTCAGTCCCTGTAAAGACTAGTGCCATTTTGATTTGCTGTTACTGTGAAGCCAGAAAATGTTTGTTAAACATCTTTTCTATGTAATTCCCATTAATGGAATTTACTGGCATTGCTACAAGGACCAGTTTGGCCCTGTGTATGCCTCACTGTTACTTAAATAGCAAAAGCTGTAGTGATGGTACCAAATGGGTCAAACTGCGGAACTAATTCTGATTTCACAGAAGCAGAGTTGTTTACGTTAGAAAGGACATCTGGAGTTCATTTAGTCCAACACATTCTCTCCAGCAAGGTCAGCTAGAGCAGGTGACCAGCTGGAGATGCCACAACCTGTCTGAGCAAACTTCCAGTATTTGCCCAACCTCGCATTAAAAAGTGTTTTCTTCAGATAGAATTTCATGTGTGTTTTAGTTTGTATCCATTACCTCCTGTCCTGGCATTGAGTATGGCTCCTTCGTCTTCATTCTCTCTCATCGAGTATTTAAACACATCAGTAAGATTCTCATGAGCCTTCTCCAGGCCAAGCAGTGCCAGCTTTCTCAACCACTTCTAATGAAAAATGCTCCATTCACTTACTGGAGCAGCCATTTACTGGACAGTAAATCCGTATCATTCTTGTACTATGGAGCCCAGAACTGGACACAGTGCTGAGCCAGATGTGATGTCAAGAATTGGATTATTAATGTTTAACATTGACAGTCTGTCAGTGCTTAAAGGCAACTCTGAAGTCGTATGTAACTTTTTACGTAAATTACGGAAATTTACAGTGAAAATACAAAATTTAAAGTATGTAGGCCCCCACACTTACACATACAAACGAACTCAGACGCTGTTTTCAGGGAACATTACATGCTGAACTCATACTCCCCAACCAAAGCAAAGGCCATGCAGAATTATATTTTCCCATACCGTCTTAATTTGGCTTGTTTTGCACATACTTTTGATGTGGTATTTAATTACATCTTCATGGATTATATTTTCCATTGGATTCCTGAATCATTTGGTGAGCAGGATAGACAATGTTCATTGAGTGAACAGATGGCCAATGTTCTGTTCTGCCTTTTATTATTTTGAGTACGACCTCCCCAGCCTTCCTTACTGACTAGTATTAAGCCCTGGCACGGAGTATGACTTCAATATCTGCCACTGTGTGTAGTGGCAAGATGAAGAGACATTGTCATTCTAGTAGCCCATATAATTTGCTGGAGAAGGGTGGAGAGGCTAATATGAATGTATTTTTGGTTTTTCTCATAGAAGTCTATAAGATAAGATGGGAACCCAGACGAAGAGAAATGAAGGCCAGAAACATTTGGGATATCCACTTTGTAGCACCTGGGGCCTGTCTTTTCTCAAAACTAATGTGTTATAAAGAACTACGTACCGTATTTTCAAAGTAATGGACCTCTTTTTCGTTATTGATATCTGGGAATGGAAATCATGATATCAGGATCTCAAAGCATGCAGAAAAGGAGTAACAAGATGCTGAATGAGCATCTCAAACTCAGATGTAAGTGATCAGATAGAGAAGGGGAAGGAGAAAGTGACTTATGAGTCAGAAACTTCCTTCTTTGGGGCAAAAAATGAGAGTGTGTGCCTGCTTGCTGAACTTCTAGGCACACCACTTTTTCTGATTCAGTAGGAGGAAGAAGCTGGCTATCAATCACAGTAAGCCCTGTCTACCCTCTACCTTTCTTTACTTCCTAGTCTCTTTCTCCAGCTTGGGTTTAGAGTTCGACTAGCCCCTACTTTTATCATGGCAATGCAGTCTACTTTCACATCTTCAAACTGCTCAGTCTGCAGTGAGGGGTGATGAGGGGATGCAGCCCAGAGGTATGTACAACATGTGAACTGCTGCCCCGTAGTACATGCAATGTGTGAACCAAGACAAACACACTCTGCCAGAAAGCAGCCAGTAGTTAGGAAGCCCCAGCAAACAGGTGAGCAGGGACATGGTGTCTCCATGATTTACAAGCGTGAACAGATTTAGCTCTTGTACTACCACCTCCAGCAAGATGTTGAGTTACAGGGAAGTGAAACAACTTACCCAGAATCACACAGGAAGTTTCTGGCCGAGCCAGGAACTGAACTGTTGTGCACTGAGGCCTGCTAAGGTGCTTAAACCTCCCAAAACGTCCTTTCTCTCCTGCTCACAGATGATGTAACTGGAAATAAGACAGCTCTTCAACATCCGGGTTGCACTACCAGGTTATGTCTGCTGAAGCTCATAACATTTAAGCTGTGGGAGAGGTCTCAGACAAAAGCGGCCTGGTGACAGACCAAAGGATATCTTTATACATTCCCCCAGGAGTGTTTGATAGTGGAATGAAATTTCAGGAATGTGTGAAGGCAGTTTATTTTAGAGCCTCTCAATAATAACCAATTAGATTCTATAAAAACAGAGGGGAAGGAAAACTGCCTGAATGATGAAGACTTCTGTGTAATATGTTTTGTAATTACCTCTGCTGAGTATTTTTTTAACAGAATGCCGTGATAAAAATTGCTAGGTGGGCAATAAGAAAAGGAAATGGGTTTTCATCTCTTGTTCTTCAGAACAAAGCTCTGTATTTAAGTCAGAAGATTTTCAATATTTAAAATGCTTCTTCCCATATAGCGTGCAGGGTTACTTAGCCTTACAGTAAGCTGACATTAAAATGGGAGAAAAGCCCTATTAAATATGTCAGTAAAATAAAAGATGCGAGTAGTTCAAAATCTCATCCACTAAAAAAGTGGTCCTGGTAATCTCAATTAAAACAAATGCAAGGATCGTTAATCCATGAAATAGATTTTAAATTTGCATTAACTTGGTTTTGTATCTGTAGAACAATGCCTCCAAGCTTTTGCTGGCTATTATGGAAAGCAGGCAAGACAGTGAGAATGCGGAAAGAATCCTTTTCAACATGAGACCAAGGGAGCTGGTGAGAAAACTTCTGAATATTCATAAATCTTTTGGCTGAAAAAATCTGTCATTAAAATGTTTTAAAATGGTCTGCATCTAAACTGAAGGGTGTTGGCAGCAGATAGCAACATTATGTATCAAGATAGTACTAATTCACAAAAAGTACTTTAAAAGGATCAAGCACGCATGATTTCAGTCTTTACGATTTCATTATTTTTATCCATTCCAAGCACTTTTCTGTAATTGTTTCCTAACTAAATTATCATCCTCTGGTAGACTGTCTTCAAGTACACTTTGTCAGGGGCTGGGAAATTAAGCTCGTATGGTTTGTGAAACCATGCTAACAGAAATGTGTGTGTGTGTATTTACACGTCTCATGAACAGACAAACAAAAAATTTGCAAACGCTTGTTGCTGTATTTTGGAACAAGCTCGGTACTTGCTTCGGTCTCCGGGAATTTTGAATAGATTGGAAGTCTGGAGAAACTGTTTCCAATCAGTGACTGGAAAACCTGTTTTGTGGGGAGATCTGTGGGCATCAGCACTCCGGCAGAGCCCAGTGATCTGCTGGGAGACATCGCTAAGGTGGTGTGGCAGCATGTTGAGGCCAGCCCTGATGTGCAGCTGCAGGATCAGGCCCTGCATGGGGAACCGAGGATTTGTCCCCCTTTGTCCCGCTAGAGGCTTCTGTGCATTTTGGAATTACCCCAGCACCCTGCACAGATCTGTGTCTTCCTTTTCAAGTATTTTCTGTTAAACTATATGGAGAGCTCTGAGTTATATTGCAGCCTGCTGTAGCCAGACAAGGATTGTGTCTGCAATGTAAGTGCCAAAAGACACTGCCTGTGATGTCTGCTATCTGTCTTTAAAAGCGTTTGTGAAAATACCTGCTTGCAAAGGCTCAGCGTTCCTGTCCCTTTCTCATGGTTACAGAAGTTCTGCTGACAAGAAGTATAGCACTTTGGAGCTTCATAAATGCTTCAAGCTTTTCTTTATTCAAAAAGTGTTTCTCAGACTGCTCACTCTTCTTTTAGAACTGCAGGGCACCCATCCAAGCTTGGGCTGAACAAAGTGAATGTGTTAAACACCGTGTGCTTTTTCCCCAAGAATGACAGTTATTTCATCTCTTCTCGGTTCGGTTTGTGCTGCAGGTGGATGTGATGAAGAATGCGTATAACCAAGGCCTAGAATGTGACCACGAGGAGGAGAATGGGGATGATGGCATCTCCCCAAAAGCTGTTGGCCATAATATTTACATTTTGGCACATCAGGTATGCCTTATTTGTTGTACAACTGCTTCCAGAAAAGCATCGCATGCTTGAACTCCACACAAAACCTCTCTGATCAAATATCCCTTTTTGTGATTTCTATCTCGCGTTTGCGTGCAACATTAATTGGAAAGCTGCTGACAGCAGGACAAGCAAGCAGTATCACTGTAAGAGTAGGCACCAACTTGGTAGGCACTATTTGTGTGAAATAACAATGTACAGCAAAGCAGTTAATGTATCTTAGCTCTGTCTTTCTTTAACATTAACAGCTCATTTATATAAATCAAGTTGTTATTTCTTTATTTTAATTAGTCACTTAATTGTGATATCAAGTGAACTTGAATTGAAAAAAGTTCAGGTTACCTTAGATATATTAATTACTCAGCCAATAAGAATAATTGGTCCTTTTTACTATTTTCTCCTTTGCTATCAAAAATAGTTTCTTTATTTTTCAGTTGTGTTAAGAATATTGAAAAAAGTGAAGACCACATGTTGTTGATTATGTCATAAATGACAGCATTTTGTATTTCAGAAAGGGCCACGTTTTTTGAAATTTTTTTTACTAAGAAGAGATAGATAGGGAAAAGGGAGTATTCCCTATTCATTATACTTGTTAAATGATAAGATTTAAATGCTCAGTGGAAAAAGAAAAATGCACTGGTATTATGCAATGTTTCTTTCGAGCAAGGAATGGAAAAACAGGTACTGAATTCTGCTCATGTGCTTGCAGCTCATTCAAGTAAGTATGTCGTGTTGTTATGGATGACCGTATTACACTCTTGTGCTGTAGGTAGGACTGTACATAAAATAGCCATTCAAGACTGCAGAATTTTTGGAAAGTATCTTTAGCTGCTTACCTTATATGACTATTTAGTCCATGCTTATAATGAAAATGTACATGTCTGACAAATCAAAATGTTGGTATTTTATGTCTTCTGCCTACAGATTGTGTTAAATGGCCTAACAGTGTTCATGACAATGGCAAATAACTTTTCTGGAGTAGAATATAGGCCTAAAACTATATATGTAGTGACTGCTGGGGTCATTTTACCAGAGAGGTTACTTCTAAGGGTGCATGAGTTAGCTGAGGAGTAGAATGACTTCTGTCCCTAGACAAGTATTTATGTGCTGGGGAGGCCCATCAAGCCCTTCCATAGCTGCTCAAAATGCCACATCTGTTGTGGGTATTTTGGTTGCGTAAGGCTCATGGCAGCAATTTACTGTGCTCCTTCCTATTCCGTAGAATTAAATGGCATGATTGGCTCTGAATGCTGTAAAAAAAGCCATCTTTTTACAGAAATGACTGTTTTCGTCTTCTTGCGTTTCTGTAACTGTGTATGTCTGTTTACAATACCTTTGCAGCCATGTCGAGCCCCCTATCAAAACAGAGCAAAAGAAGGGCAGGCAATTTAAAGCCTTTCTCTCTTCTCTGCTAATGGAAAGCTATGATTCTTAGCACAGGACTGCTGATCTTTGACCCCAAGCTCTTTCCATGTGTGCCCTTTCACTCACTGTGGGATGGGCAGGATGTGAACTTCGTCCCTCCTCAGTAAAGCCATTGTTGCTGGGTTCCTTTTCTGGCTCCTCTCTATACACCCTCTTCTGCTTTGCTGTATCTAAGGGGCTTGTTGGTGGCTGGGCCTTCCACTTGGCTTAGCCAACCTAATATACATAATGTTTCCCTGCTGTACTCCTTACAGTTTCACCATCCATCTGACATTGTTTGTTTCCTACAACTGGCATGGCTCTTCCGTCACTCTCCTCTCCTGACACTTGCACACTTGCATGTGACCACTTGCTCTAGTTACAGCTTTTTGGTCCCTCTGTAATAGCAGAATCAAGACCAAGAGTTCCTGGTTTTTTTGTTTTTTTTTGTCTGTTAGAGCCCTCAAACACAGACAGTTTATTTTGGGGAGCCCAGACTTTCAGTTTTTGTCGTTGCACTTTTCAGGGCTCTCGTGGGTTCTGCATTTTGCCACCACTACATCCTTCCTTGCTCTTCCTGTGGCTGATTTTACCAGAAGCAAAAGGCATTCTTGTAAATGCTTGACCCACAATGCACAGAATCTTTTAAACGTGTCACAAGCAAAGCTGAGATTTCTGTCATTAAATCCCCCAGCTCTTACCCCAGATGCATGCGCAGGCACATTATATGGATGTGCATGCACACACATAAACACACATGCAGAGAGCCTGGGACGTGATGGCTGTTAAATATGCCATGTCATGACAGTTACCACTTCACTTCCACACATTTCTCTGTCCTCTTTTCTTCCCTTTACACTTTCAACCTCGTCCAGCCTGCCACAAGCAATAGCTGTGCTGCATCCCCTGCACTGACTTCAGGGTTGTCTGGACACTACTTCTCCTCACTTTTCCCATTCAACTTATTATGAGCAGAGAGGAGAATGGAGCAACACTGAGAGAAAAAAGAACTGAGTTATCCATGAGGAACTACCCTAATTTGTACCCTTACACTACAGCCTGGCTTTGGGGTAGGGACGCCTTCCAGATGTAGCTCTTCTGCAGCCAGCTGTGGAGGAGACACAAGCTGGTGCTTGAGGCTACATCCTGGAAAAATAAGCTTGTTATTGCTAGATAAAGACTGGTCGCAATTCTCTTGAAAATCCATGGAGAAGATTCTTTTTTCTTTGCCTTGTTCAAATGTCATGTTCAGAGGCAAGCCTTGAACTTGACAGTGCTAATTTCTTACAGTAGTCTCAGGTGAATACCAGTGGTGTGTTACAGATAGTTCCATCAGTTCTTATACCTCTTCTTTTCAAGCTTCTGTCAAAAGAAATTGGTGTGGTGTTTTTATTGCTGTCCTTTTAAAAAGATCCTGTTAAAGCAGGTTATACTTTGTTTTGCAAAGCTAGTAAGGCCATCCTCAAAAAGACTTCATCTTTATGTGATATCTTTGTAGAGTTTGCAAAAGCTTTTGACATAGTAGCACACAACAGTTCAAGACTTAAACTAATACCTGTGCACATAAGAGATGAATAGGAAAATCAAGTTTTTAAATGGCTACAAAAAAATGAAATCATAAAAGGACAAAAAATCCTCTGGCTTTTCTGGTGACTGCTTCAGCTTCCTAGCTGTTAGCTACTAAAAAGTATTTCAGCAGTCTGTAAACTAGAAAGTGCTTTATTGGAGTTAATAGTATTTCTATGAAGTTCATGACCCCTTCACTGTAAAAACAGAAAATGCACTGGTTATAACCACCGGTTTCTGTCGTTTCCGTGCATGTATTTACGTACTTCTGTTAACAGCAAATACTTTGGAGTGCTTCTCTGTGTTTTTCAGCTAGTTGCAAACTCTGTGAATCAGGCATGAAGCCCTAGTGAATACACTGTACCTTTCAGCAGGAGCTTATTCATGAGGCTCAGAGAATGTTAAATAAATTTACATAGCTTCCAGTCAGCTTGCATCTTGGGAAGAATGCACTGTCGTCTGCCTGTAGAGCTATGTAGACATATCCTTGATCTAGAAGGATGTAAATGGGTAGGGAGCAGGAAAACAAACTGTAGGACTACAACAAAATTTTCCATGCCGTGTGACTCTCTCCATCTAGTTTCCAAACCCTTTGCAGGAGTATGGAGGTACTGACCTAGTGTGGCATCCCTTTCATGATGCATGTTCTGAGACTCTCAGGCAAGCAAAATGTTGCTTAATTTTAAGCACATACTTAAGTGCCGTGCTGGGGTGGGAGCACAGGTCTTGAAATTCCACAGTACCTTTGTAACCTCCAGGTGAATGGGAGCAATTTTTAAGAGGTTAAGCTAAAAATTTATTTAAATCTCAAGGGCGTACCAAAACTACTTAACGTAAGTATGATAATTTCCTGATGGCACTGAGACTTACTGAAAAATCATTTCACCCAACCCATAAGGTTTGTAGAAATTAACATTGCTTGATGTCAGTGCAGGTACACAGCATAAATAAACATGAGCTTGATCTATGCTATATTCTGATAGACCAACATAGTTAGAACTTCACTTTCATTGAAAAATTCTTAAGATAAACAGACAAGAAGCAGGGTTTTGCTGTGAACTGTTAGGTTCTGGCTGGATGTACAGCTAAGGATACTGTAGCAGTTGGAGATACTAAGTCATACTCCTTCTCTTCAGGTGCTAATTTTAAATGAACTGAGCAAAATAAGTCATTCAGCCATGTAGGTTTGTCTTTATGAAGTATGTTCATAGCAGAATCAAGACTTCTTTATCAAATATAGCGAGCTTTATCAAAGTAATCTTACTGCCATGTTTACTTCATGCAGTATACTGCATATTGGTGTCGGCACGAGGAATACTTGCTAGCTAGGCATTTTTTAATTGATAATATTATTGGTAACAATTTATGATGGCATGGATTTATAGCTTGGGATTAGTGGTGTGCTACGTGCAGGTTTTTTACAAGTTACTGTTTTTGACATTTGAAATAGTTTGATAATGAAACTCAAATACAGTACATTCACGTAGGAGAAATTTAAGGCAGTTTTTAAAAAATGTAGCTCTCCAAATATGTAAAATCTAAAAAGCACAAAGGCTTTGTTTCTGTGGCTTTCTGTTTATCATGCCATCTCTTATCCTCTAGTTTATTCTCTGCATCGATGTTGTGCCTTGAACCTCATAGTTCTTGGGCTCTTAAATGCTACAGCAGAACAGAGAAATTACAATAATAATAGTAATTCTGGAAGAATTTAAAGAATTAGTTTTGCCTTTCACAGATTTTGGAGCGGTTAAAAGCTTTAGTTGATTTGTTTCCCCCTCTCTTAGAGTAGATAGTATTGCCCAGTCTTAAAGACACCAAACCAGAAATAGATGTAGACAGCAAGTCATTAGCCATCATGGGAAGAGAAGACAGCTTGCTTGATCCCCAGTGTTTTGCTTTAACTGCTACATTGGATTTCCTCCTATGCTCACTTGATCCCGGCTACGTTACTAATGAAGAAAATTGGCATTTAATGGGTAGTACAGTTGACAGTTGAGAAGTGCATAATCGCTGAGCACATTAGTACTCCAAGGATCTTTTAAAGAGATCTTACTGAAGTTTATTTTTCAAATAAACCTTCCTGTGCTGCTAATATTATGGATTGTTAAGGCAAGAAGAGTTTTCATAGAATAACAGATGTAAGTGGGGAGGAAGGGATCTGAGGAGGTATTGGAAGGCTTCGTTTTTTTGTGGGTAGTTATTTTTGGTGTTGTAGCATTGAGCAGCTGTTGGCTTTCCTTCAGTGGCTGTATTTTAGCATTTAGACAAATGACCTTAGACCCTTGTTCCTCCTTTTCTCTTTTGTGTCCATGTATGTGTGTGCATAGAATATATTTATTAAAATATATACTATATGATAAATGTGAATTCTCACGCTCATCCAATTGTCTTGATCCTCATACAATTCAAGTCAGGACAAGAGATTCCTTGGCAAGAACTTGCTTGAAATTATGTGAACAGATTTTCCATGGTTTAATGTCTGGGGAACATGAGAAGTATTGCTGTGAATGTGTTCCTCCAGATATGAGATAGGATCACTGCCTGTAGCTTGTCCTTTGGTGTGAGACTCCAAATCTTTCTGAACTGGCAGGGTTGTCCCAGGCAGAAAAACAGTATTCTGCATGAAGGAAGTGTGGCTGCGGTCAGGGATAAATTTGGGGTGAAATTTGACTATTCAAAAAGAAATGTTGGTGGAGAAAGCAGAAATGAGTTGTTCAATATTGTGCATTTACAAACACCTTCTATAAGCAAAGAAACTGCAAAGAAGCAGCTGGAAGGTTGTTCAGGGTAGGGAATGGGTGGAACCAGTTACAACGGCAGCAGTCTGCAGTGGGCATTTGCTGGCTAAAACAATAAGATCATGGTTATACCATGAAAAAGATGTGAACAGGAGCCAAGTGGAAAAGTCTTACAAGGACAGTCTTTCCCCATTCTCCTGTATGGTGTCATTTGCAACCTGTAACGTTTGTCTAAAAGTGATCTCCCTTTCCTCATGGGAACTGTGACTTCCCAGAGCACTTCTTCGCTCTAAAAGTTGGACTTATCCTCACCCAGTTGGGAAGCAGCTTTCAGCTCCAGCAAGGATCCTCCAGAAGAGCTAAGATCTTACAACCACATTGTTTTGTGAATTTTTAAACCTGCTGACCAATGCTGCCTCTTTCTGCCAATCATCTGGTAGACAACTTGCTCAAAAATGGGACTGTGGCCCACTGGCCCCATAAACCTTTGTTGTCACAAAGCATTAGACTCTACTGACAAAAAAATTAAGTTGGTTCTGTTCCATGCACATTATGGCTTAGTTTGTTTGGATTTTTATAAACTTCTTATTGGTGCACTCCAGAACAGTGATGGCTTCAGTGGGTGAGATGAGAATTTTGGAAAAAAGACCAAAATGCAAAAACGTTTAAGCTTGTCTGGCATAAATGGATGTACTGTACCGGCATCACTGGTTATATTGAGTGAAAATATAGATCCAGTTTCGTTTTGTATAATGATGACCATTTTCAAATTTTGAACTGATATGAGCAATCTCTCAAGGAACAGTTTTCAGGTATTGTTGGAGATAGTCTTCCCGAGCACCTGATAGCACCTGATGAAAAATATTACATGCGCTTAAATAAACAGAGCTACCTTGTGAAGTCAGAGGATGACCAAACCTATCCTTCATGATAAACCTATCCTTCAGGATAAATAACTCTGAGTTTGTGCAAGAAGAATGCTCACTTTTGCAGGACAGGTGAAATTTTTGGGGCTCAAGGATACATTTTTTTTCAAGGCTTTGCTGAGGCTTGCAGCTTTTTCTTTTTGTTTTTGTTGTTGTTTTGTGTCTTTCTCTTAACAGTGAAGATCTTGCTGATAGCAGTACCAAAACAAAGGGCTAATGGGGACCAGTCCCAGGAACCGTGACTGTCAGGGGACTCGTATCTTTGGCTGCCAGACCTGAAACTTCTCATAGAACTTTTATGCTCCACATGTTGTTTTGTAGTTATCATCCTGATGAGACAGGCTATGGCATCAAAATGACACCGGCTAATTAAATGTCAGCAGAATCAGAAGCTGTTGCAAGGCTTTTTCACTCAGATTGCCAAGATTGAAACAGAAACCAATGACGCACATCACCCTCCTTGCGGCTCATTAGGATGGTATATAACTCTACCTTTAGCCAGCTGCAATATAGAGAGACAGTATGGAGGCTGCTACAGGGGCTTGACACTAATGAGCACCTGAAACATTAAACAAATGTCTGTGGCTGTTGTTAGGTCTCAGGTTAAAACCCTGGCAACTTGTCCTTCGCTGTTAGGTCGTAGGCTAAAGCTTTGGCAACTTGTCCTTCGATATTTTCTTTTTCTCCCCTTCTCCTTGGAAACAGTTTTTCCTCAGAATTCTGCCATGACTTTGACAGAGATCTACATGGGGACGTCTGTTTCCCACTGGAGTTCTGTTGACTCAGGTTGTGAGGAGCTGCTAGAGCTTTTAGTGTAGGCTGGCCACAAAGTTTTTAGCTTATTTTCTACAGTTCTAGAGTAAGATCAAGAGAATATTACACATATGTGTGTGTTTTATCATCTGTAATATTAATGAGGGTTAGGTATCCTGTTTGGCTGTGGTGACCGTACATTTTGCTGATGCACAGGTGGTCTTAATATTTCTGTTTTGTGGGTTTCTTCTTCTATCTTTAACTTCTGTAATCCTTTGTCCTCGTGTTTTGTGGTTTACAAGATTTTTTGTCATTGGGAAATATGTTCTATTGGTGTTGAGGCCCAAACGTTAGACCAGAAGAAGTATCTTTTCTTTGTCAAATGTCTGCATTGTGAAATCTTCACATTAGTCTGTGGTTTTGCTCTGAAAATTGACTGTGGGAGAATGACAGTCTTATTTAAGATATTTTCTGCTCTCAGACTCCATTGACAGTCCTGCATTAGTAATAAACATACTACCTTTTTATTGCATTCTGAAACAGCATGGGCTGGGGAGAATGACTTCAATTCTCCTTTGGTTCTGTATCACCAGCAGGGAGTTACTTTGCTTCCAATTTTAAGAAGGAGTCTTCATTTAGCTGTATCCTCAACTGGTCTGCATGGGAATATCTCCACTGAAGGTGGGCAAATGATGCTCATTTACACTAGTAGAAAACTTAACCTGTTGTCCTCAAACTTTACTCCTCCCTCAGAGCTCCCCACTTTGCATCTTGCATACACAGTCTTCATTATAGTGATAATATATGGGCCAAAAAAAGCACAGCCTGACTTAAAGCTCCTCCATTGAGTTTACATGGAGGAGAGTTAAGTAGAAATAAAAATCATTTAATTTGTAAACAATAAACTCAATCCAGAAGCCACTGAGAGACAATAAATGTGGACCCACACAATGCCATCTTTACAAAATAACTCTTCCAAGTAGACTGCACTTTCAGTTGCCCTCCACTGCAATGCGTAGACATTGTCTACTCGGAAATGTATGTAATGTAGCGACTTTCTTTGTTCAGATTGCAGCAAACACCCCTTATTAAGAAAACTGTCTTACACGAAGTGTTGAATTGTAGTAGTCTACGGGTAGGTGAAGGCTTACTTTGGAGGCAGAACTGGCACTTTTCCATTAGTGGTGACCTTCAGATGAACCAAAGTGCTCTTTTTCTGATATATAAAGCACAACTAAAACATTTTACTCTGAGCTAGGAAGAAGTTGCTTTGTTTGTTTGTTTTGAAGGGAAGTGAGGGTAGCCTTGGAAATATCATGAAAGTGAAGTCTGGTCTTACTTAATATTATCAGGGCAGTCCCAATAGACCTCAGATATCTGCGTGGTGAAATCCTACACCTTAATTAAAAACAGGGGGGCATGTCTTCTCTAACAAGGACACACTTTTTTACCCCTCTCAATTGTTCAGTAGTCATTGAAATAATTACAGGTTAACAGAAATAAAGAGCATTAATCAGAATATCAAAATATGTCTGTTCCTCGCAGTTGTTCAGTCTTAATACTCATCTCCTCTGATGTCATAATTTAATTGTCTCAGTCATTGTAGAGTTTTCCAGAATAGACGAGGTCTGGATTTGCTACCTCAGTTGCTACCTCTTTGTTTCACTTATTTAACACAGCACAGACAAATAAAAATGAGGTCCACTTTGCGATTTTTCTGAGGCAGCTTTGAGAGTTACTGATTAAAAATGTCCAGCTCTGAAAACAAAACAGTTTTTCTGTTGTTACATATGGGCAATGAATTTCAGAATTTGTTTTATGAATGTTTTGTGGTTGCTTTATATAAATTTGGATTTTCCAGTTTTTTCTTTCTACAAATTTGCCTGCAGAGCACCACTTAGCTGCTAGTTGATTGGGTAAAGCAGCATTATTTGTGAGTATTTGATGAGGATAAAGGTTAAATTTTTCCCTCTTTTTGATCTCCCACCTTAAACTGTTGTTTATAGGTACCAGGTAAAACTGCTCTCCTGAGCCATAATACGAAGTTGGAAAGAGTAACTCACTATTTTAATTTCTCTTCTTTCTATTCCTATGCCCCCGAATTATTTTTAAAGTCATTTTTCTCTGCTAATTGTAGGGTTGGGCAAACATTCAACAGCGTGATTGAAAAAACTGGAAAATCTCACCACGGTAATTATATGAAGGGAGACATCTCGTGTTCCCTGTCTGTCTCCATACTTGGCAACTGTCCTGTTTCATACCCCACAAAATACACGCATCAGAGCCCTGCAGAGATTGGGAAATGCATGCCATTTTGTGAATTTGAGAGTTTGCAGCTTCAGCTACTTTAGTCTGATATGGTTTTGACCCTGAATGACCAGGTTATGGTTTTCTGTGTGTTATGGAAATACCTGTCAAAGAGGGGAGTACTAACAGGATTGGCTATGAACAGACTTATTACTTCACTAATGCTATAACAAATAGGAAGGCCACATAACGACCATATCTCAAATGTTTTAATCATGGAGGCTGACTGAGGACTCACAACTCTTTACTGAGGTGCCTTGAAGATTGGCTTATCTGAGCTCGTACAAGTGCTTGTACGTGTGCAGTGCCACTCTTCCGAGAGGTAAGAGCAGAACTGGTGGGTATGTCATAGATTGGGCTGATGAGCTGCATCCAGGTTGAGAGCTCACGCTGTGCAAAAGACATCATGGCACTGTACTGCAAGTGCATGAAATGAAGCTTAAGGGTGTGAAAACATGAGAAGGGAGCTGGAGATGGTGCAGGTCTCACACTTCAAGTCAAAGGCGGAACTGGTTTCCATGTAGTTTGGTTAGGCTCTGGAGAAAAGTGTGAGCCCATTCTTGAAGCATCAAGCCATGAGTTACCTTCTCCTCTGCGCTTGGTGCCAGAGGAAGGGAAGTTTACTGGCAGTGAAATTCTCTTTTTGTGGCTTAAAGAAGGAAAAATAGCCATACCTAAGGCTTGAAGACCTGTCGTAAGCAGATTCTCCTTTTGTTTGTGTGGATAGCTAGCCTTCTTTTTCTTTAGAAGCCACGTGTTAGCAGTAGATTGATATTTTGCAGAAAATCACTGTCCTGAATGAAAAACCTAGGAAGTAAGGTGCTTGACAGCGAAAAGGATTTTGAGAGTTCCTCAAAAGGTGTGTCTTTCACAGCTCTCTTATCTCAAGTTTATGTATTTATTTTGTATGTATGTAAAGTGTTGATGTTTTAGAGGTGAACAGTTCTCTTGTTGTGTGTATTTGGGATCCATATGCCTTTGCTACTCTGTTGCTGTTCTTGGTCTAGGCCAGACCGGATTTGTACTATGTTGGTGAGCACATTAATAAGGTCTTATTTTGGGTGCAGTGTTTTATCTGCCTTTCATAGAAGTTGTGTATGACTGAAATCTTGTTTTTTATTATATGGTGAAGAAGTCTAACATTTCTACTCTTTTTTTTCTTTCTTTTCCATTGAACTGTCTTGTTACCTTCCCATAATCATGTCTGACGCTTCCATTATCTTCTTATGTCCTTCCTTCCCAAAATTTTGTTTACAGTATTTGCAGGAGGCTGTCTACAAGTACAGTTGTCTCACCCTGTTGGAACACTCTGGATTGCTCCCTGCTGTCCACATCCTATGTTCAGTACCGTCAGTGTACACCAAAAAACAGATGTGACCAATGTATACGTTGAACCAGTTGGGCTCATTTTGGCACTGCTGCCACTGACAATTTACACATACCTTGAAGAGGTGTTTCACACTCCCTCCTTCCCCGAGTTAATTTTGTTTTGTTTCAACACATTTTATCAGCAGATCTGAACTTTCCCCACACTCATGGTACTTTCTTTTTTTTTTTTTCCCAAGTAAGCTTTGCCTGTGAAAGAAATTACAAAGAAGACAACTGGAAGTAAAGCTGGTTGAAATTTTAGCAAGTCATTTTGTCTTCTGCTTGCTTTCATCAGGGATAAAAGAACAACAAAACCACATCAGAAATAGCAATAAAATTACTATGGGGGCTGCAAACATAATAGTGATAGAGATCACTTAACTGTGATGGTTTCTCTTATGTGATAATGTCAAGGTGCTTTATTTTTCCATACTCTGTGAGGTGGGTCACTGTTATCCACAATTTTTAGGGCATGCCACTTGGTGACCAGGGAGGAGAGGTGGTGTCCTGGTGGTTACATGAGGTCACGGAAGACCCAGCGACAGAATCCGGAGTCTGGACCACCCAGGGCCCTGTTCGTGTGCCACAAGCCATCAGGGGAAGATTAACTCTAAACCCTTTTGGTTGCTCTGTACAGTATAATCATCTAAATGAAATCAATGAATACTTGAATTGAGAGTCTCCCATTGCTCCATCCCTGCTGTTCCTAATGTTTGTTAACAGATTGCTTTGTGGTAGAGTGCAAAGGTGCCGCTCTATAAAACTGTAATGACTTCTGGAAAGGAAGTTGCCCTATGTATTGTAGAAAGCACCATTCAATTTTGATTGGAACATGGGGAGTTGAGAAGTTGTTATTACTGTTAGTACAGCCAGCTGGAATAAAAATTTCTGCTCAGCTATGGTTAAGATGACATTTCCTTTTTCTTTGCTTTCTCTCTCTCTCCTTGTTTACCACTGGAATATGAGTGTTTTTGTTTGCCCTGGGCAGGGAGCTGGAGTGCGGTAAGACCCTGGCACTCAGAGGAAGAGTATCGCATTTTCTGTCGCCTGTCCTCTCGTGTCTCACCCATCCTGTTTGCTACTCCCTTGACTTTCTCCTTGTTCTTGTTTCGCAGCTCTGGGGGGCTTGTCAGTCCCCAGGCAGATTTTTAACCTTTCTTTCTTTCTAAGCAGAAAATGAAGCATTTGGTGAGATGGCTGGGGTTTCTCCTTGCGAGGGAGTTTGGTGGTGCCACACTGCCTGGCTCTGGAGCCAAGGGATGTGGGGTGGGGAAAGATGAAGGGACTGCAGCTGTAAATGAGCACAGATCAGTGCACAGCAAGGTGAAACTAATCTGAACAGATCTGCTCTTGCTGCAAGTTAGATTTCGTCTCTTTTCTCCCTGGTGAAAGACCAGTGGCCTTTAGGCTGGCAGACTACACCACAGTACACCTCATTACTGACTAGGTATGAGGATAATTTACAGCAAATCTATCAGATCTCATGCACTGCACGTCAGGTCTGTACAAACAGCTTCTGCCTCACTTTGCCCAGGGTCTACAGGTCGTGCCTAGTGGCCTCTCCGTGCCTTGGCCTGCCAGACAGGCCCGACTGGCACACCAGAGGGTTTGCTAGCGAGCTGAAGCAGGTGCCTGGGGTGAGGGCAGAGAGGGCACTGTGCAGTGCTGCAGCTTGCAAGCCGGACCAGCTCCCTTGCTGCTGTGAGCTCCAGCAGCCAGCACACACCCCAGCTGCTGCCCTGCCCCTGCCAGGCCTGCCCGTGTGCCAGGAATGTCCCCAGCAGCTAGCAGGTTGTGCTGCTGCCTGAGGAGTATGAGGAGAAACTGGAGAGAAATAGTGACAAGCATAATGTATACAGAGGTGGAGTATTTTTTCTGGTATTTTTTTAGATCTTTGTAATACCTCTCAATAGGAGTACTTTAAATATAAAGTGTTTCATGGCACAGAAGCTATTTGTGTCTTCAGTTGTATTTCTCAGCCAGTTATCCAGAGCTCATAGTAATACTCCTTTGACCTTTTCTAGAAAATGAATTTAACACATTTGATGCTGTAAGAGTGAACTGACTCCTCCATGAAAATGATGCCTGTTTACAAGACACTAAGCTTCACCCATTTAGATCCCTTTTTGCTGTTCTAGTCATAAAAAATCATCTTTACCCCTCAGGTTTGGTAGTCTCAAAGCGCTGGAGAATGAAATTAATATAAATACACAGATTTCAGCCTGCTGTTTCTTGCTCATATTTGTAGGACTCCTGTCCTTTTTGGGGCCTGAAGCAAAGTCTGGTGAAATTGGCAGGGATTTTGACAACCATCTCAGCTATGTACTGGGTCAGCCTCCAATGCAGACTGTGCTACAGCATTTGAGTTAGAACCAGGAACCAGTTCTCATAAAAATGCAGGAAGGGGTCTGTGTTTTAAAGAGATAATGAAAAATGCAGAGTTACTTTCTCTTTTCCCAGCATTTTTTCCATAAATGCACACATATAAACCTACGTATTTTGGCAAACCAGTCTAGTAGGCCAAGTCAATGAGTTACTGAGAGTCTGATGATGTGAATGTTCACAGCTTTAAGTCGCTTTTTCATTGAGAACATTAAAATAACTGCATTTGTCTTTAAGGAAATCTTGACTTACAAATGAAATGTTTGCAAGAAATGCATGTGTTGTTAATGGTAAAAAATGTATTGGCTGTGTTTTTCTGTGCTACTGGTTGTATGTGGAATCCCAGGTGACTGTCAGATCTGATTTTATAATCATGAGGAGTTCAGACTGAGTGTTACTTGTAATTCTGTCATTCCTCTCTAGTCTTTCTTTATTAATGACATCAGCGTTCTTGGTCTGTTCTAAATCTTTCACGTTTTGTACTGATGTTTATTACGGTATTTTCCAAATTTTTGAAGCAAAAGTCTTTCACAATGAACAACAATTCTTCCCTGGGAACTGACTGAAAGCCAAACAATCTTTATTGATATAGATATTGCCTTACACTTCCCCTGTTTGGAAATCACTGCTCCATTATATGTTATTGCTTCCTCTTCCTTACATGCCTTTGTGAGTAGTAAAGTACAGTGTTGACATTTAAAATATCATCACTGGCACGGTTGATAGATGAGTGAATGACTGACTGAGAGAGTTCCCTCCTTGGAGGTGATTTTTTCAGGTTCTCTGCACATTCTGGCTCTAGTGTATGTTATGTTTTTTATCAGTTATGCTTGCTGCACATTTTTGAGCTTTGCTTTGCAAATGTGAACGGGGCTGTGGTTTTTCCTACAGCCACTGTGGTCCATGCCCATCTAGTGTCTTGTCCTTCGTCTGCTTCAAAAGATTTGTGCAGCACTTCAGGAACAAGACAACTACATCACAGGAGATAAATGTGAAAAAGTGTCAGTCAGAGTTTGCACAGCCTTTACATGCCAGTCACAGACTGTCACCTAGAGCGTACTGCCAGCTTGGACAAGGTTTCCATATTTTAGGCTATGGTTTGTCACTGCAATCACTATTTTCATTGCTGTGTGTTTGATCTCAGAAAAAGCTCTGTAATGGTCTGGAAGTCTGTTGACACAGTCCTATTTGCCCATGTCTGCCTTTGAGTTCATTACAGGACGAAGGAAAGATCATGAAAGCAGAGCTTTGGAAAACACTGTAGTTGCCAAATAACATAGCATTTATTGAGCTGTTCTGTGGCTTACTGTGGGCATCTGCTTCACATCTGAGCTTTCAAAGACTGCTATCCACACTGTTCTTTCAATGTTGCATCTTTGACCATACAGACATGTTAACAGTAGTTATTACTGTGGCAACATTGAGGAATCCATCACACATCAGAACTGCAATGCAAGCAGAAAATAGAGATCTACCCTTTGCCCCAAGGTTACTCTCGGAAGGTCTAAGGATACTACAGGAATTCAATGGATACAGAGGGATGGAAAGCAGAAGGAAATGATGTTATGAGCACTTAAGGTCTTGCACTCCTGTTGACAGCTTTAGACAGATTTCACTTCTGAAATCTGTGGTATCTCCTCCAGCTTGGTCGGCAATTCCTGGTTGTTTCTGACGTGTCTCCAGAAGAGAAGTTCCTGACCTATGCTTCAGATCGTTTTGTCTAATCCTGGCATCAGGAAGCCCCAGCTATATGGTGCTGTACATGCATCAGTTTTAAAGTGTGTAGCTACTGTTCACATGAAACCTGATAGTGAAATGTGCACTGCATCAGTGCTGTCTCCGATCACCAGCAGATCATAGCACATAAGCTAATGTGCTGTGCTGGTCAGTCCCACTACAGCACAAGAGGGCTGGGATGATTTTCCCTTCTAGCACATGTGGTAAGGGAACTTTTGTTGCTGACATTTATCAAGACATGCTTTCACAATAAAAGTTACAGGCAGTTAAAAGCATATCAAGAATTGATATCTTGAGATTTCATATGGCTTATAGATAGTATTTCCAATTCTGTACTCAAATTCAAGTATATTTAGAAATGAAGGGTTTTGCCATACTAATGCAGATTTCTGAATCTATGTGTCCCTTTCTCCGAACTGGCATTCTTTTAGTATGAGAAAAACTGCCCATAACATCCTTAACTTATCATTTATTAGAAGGCTCATAATCTTAATGGTTGACATGAGAGAAAAAAGGTCAACATACAAGCAAAATTCCTCTTTGTTACAAAACATAAAAAAATAAAATACGGGGATATATGTGTTTCTGTTTATGCTAATTCTTCACTCCAAGCAGGGTGTGATTGCTTTCGGTCTAGTCAGTTCTTCCTATCTGAAGAGATATAAACAAAGTAAAGGCCATTTAGGGATGGAAATAATTGACTCGCAGAGAGTCTTCTGTTTGAAAAAGGATGTAAAAGGTACGGATTTTTTTAGTTTAAGGAAGAGACAAGTAAGAGAAGGCATGACATTAGTGTACAGAATGATGAATGATATAGAGAAGGTGAATCGGGTGCTCTTGCTTGCTGTTTCTTAAGTACAGAAGTGGAGGGACATTCAATAAAGCTGAAAGGCAAAAATAGAAACACTATTTAAAGGCAGTTTTTAAACAGTAATTACCTTGTTTTCACAAGCTCATCTTGTTTCTCCATGATGCTGGCTCATGTATTGAGGGGGATGCAAGATACCTGTAGAAAATGAATTCAGGTTGTCCTTTTAAAAAGTTGTTCTGGGCGTACTGCAAAGACTACTTCAGGTTACATGCCTTGTATGAAGGAGAACTAGTCAGTAAGTCTTTTCCCTTTTAGCCTTAAAAACAAGTGAAAGATGCATCAGACATAAATACTTGTAATGAGACTATCTACCTATATATTGACTAGGTAAAGCAAAAAAATAGGTATTTTATAATATATAAATAATATATATACTATATATAAATAGGCGTCCGTTAGTGATGGAAAGAGTGTTCTTCTGCAGTTGGTCCCCCGTATGATTTTTTGCATGTGCCCCTGAAGTACCTGCTCATGACCCTTTTTTAAAAGGCTGTTGTTCTGCTGCATTGACTCCGTACTCTGCTGTAAGGGCCAAGCAGATTTCTGACTATGGGTAATGGGGAGCAAATACGTTTATGCTTCCAGGATATTCTTTTCTGGTGTTCTCTTTCTTTCGGATAATTCATTTAATATTTATCTTTAATTAAGAAGTTTGTATCAAGATTCAGAGGAAAATGTATTTTGACCAGTAGATCACAGGAAATTTTGTTGAATAGAATAAATTGTACATGTACCTCACTCCTACTGTTCTTATATGAAAAGGGGATAGTGAGACTTGCAGATGGTTTGGGAACAAGTGTGGCTACTTGCTGGTTAAATTATTACAATATCTGTTTAGCTCTATTGTTACTTTTAGACTTGATCCCTGGCACTCCTTTTGTGAAATTGTAATTACTTTTTAATTTCTCAACATACTGCTTTATTTTACGTACTGCAATTCTTAAGGACATGTGGTGTTCATCAGTTCAAAGCCTTGTTCCTGCAGTCATTTCCATTGTCTGTGTCTGTTGTGGTAACATCTGTGTAATTTTTAAGGCCTGGATCATGGCTGTAAGCCTTTCCTTTTCATATCTCAGTTTCCCCCACCTTAAAATGGGGAAATCTGCAATGCCTTTGTGGGTGAAAAACCTGAGTTTCTGGGTGAAAACCACTCACTATGATGTCAGGAAAACTGCATGTTTAGTAGCATTTCCTGATGCCTTCTAATTAAGTCTTTGTTCCTCACCGATCTAAGAGACATCATGAATGCATTTGCTGACACTGTTAGTATTAAACTTTGTACAGTTATTGAGCGTTTTAAATACTTACAGTTCAACAGGACCTGATGTATTTTATGAATCATGGAAAGTATAAAATTTGTAAATGCTTGTAGGAGGAGTGTGTATTTATGTGTGTGTGTGTGTGCTGTGTATAAAAACTGTACCTTAAGGAAATATCTGCCTGCCATTGCATGCTACAACATGGTGAAGAGTGGTTTAGCCACTTGAAATAGAGAAAATTTAATTAGTGTAATTACCTAATCAGAAGTATGCAAATTTTACATCTGAACTTAAGTCAAAAGAAGCATTCAGTCAAACTTCTCTGTATCTGTCAAACACCCTCCAAAACCCATCTAGGCTACTGGCTAAGCTGCCATCCATAAATCTCAGCCAAAGACTTGCTGCTGAGTTTTTAAGACTAAATTATTTCTATTGTTCTCGAGTGATTCCATTTTTTGTTGTTATCTGTGAATAGAGCCCTACTGGGTTGAGCATGTAAGTATATGGGGTTGGGGGGAGGAGGATTTGTATTAGTTAAGTGGAGATGATAAAGCTGAAAACATAGCAGCAGGACATAAATCAGATTTTTATTCTCTTTCTAGTTGGCTCGTCACAATAAAACATTGCAACAGATGCTGAAGCCAGGGTCAGATCCAGATGAAGGAGATGAAGCCTTGAGCTATTACGCCAATCGTACGGCGCAGATAGAGGTAAAGAATTGCTCTCTAGAAGATGGAGTATGAGACAAGTTTGCATCTTGTGCAGGGCATGTCACCTCTTTTTAGACTTCTGAGCAGCAAAGCTTATTCGAATTTGTAGATTATTTATGAGAAGAAGATAGTTGAGTGATATACTTTTGACAATGGGAGAAAAAGGAATGAACCCACATTAAAGGTAGCTCCAAGCAGTCATTTTGCCGTAGCTTTCTTTTGTGTTATCAAACATATTTTGTTAGGGAAATAATGACTATGGATAGTAGTTGTGTCATGAAGTCAAGAGTAATCTTGTGTCGCTAAATAAATAATTATAAGTTTCAAAGCCAGTCATGCTAACTGATGAAATTAAAAGTTTGGCTGCAGTACAAAGAGGTTTTGAAGTGGTGTAGCAGCTCTATCTGATACAAGCACCTCACGTCTGTATTGTCCTGGCTGCCATTGAGACAGGCCACTGCTGAGGTCCTCTGTGCCTGCCACCATCCTTTTTGCTTCATACTACTCACACTGTATCACCGCAGGATAGACGGAAGCTGGCTCTGTGGCTGTGGTGGTTGTTCTGAGGGCAGCTAAGTGCTCCTTTTGACATGTTTTAATGGTTTGGGGGCTCTTAAGTTATTTCTTAGCGAGTATCAGGTGAGTGAGCTGCCTGGGTAGGCTGCGTGTGTGGGCATCAAAACAATCACTGGAGTCTGCTTCTGCCTGACCAACAGCTTCTTTCAAATGTAGCTCCTAAAATCTCTTAAAACATCATGGCTGTTAAAACTGGCAAAGCCTGTTTCTCTGGCAAATGGAGAGGGCTCTGTTTTATGGGCATCTACAGTCTGGGAGGCTTTTATACATCGTCATGCAGAGCAGTGCGTGCAGCCTACTGCTTCATTTCAGCCCCTGACCAAACTGAAGATGTGCTGTCAGGTCTTTCACTTGGCACATCGTCCCAAAGCGCAACCACTGGCCTGAGATAACTGCTTACCTACGACACTTCAAAATAGCCCCTTCAAATTTCACATAATGCACATGCACATGTATAATTATCCTTCATCTCTAGTGCAAATGTGCTTGAATATGTTATGCTTAGAAATGGCTTAAGATGGGCTTGATTTTTAGTATGTTCATCTAATAAATACGAAGTATAAAAGAGAAAGGAAGATTCTTAAATGCAGGACTGTGACTGAAAAACTGAAACTCAGGCCAGTGTTCCTCCTAAATTGAATGGATGTTGACTGTTGTTTCAATGAAAGCACTTCTTGACCTGTTAGGCATTTTTAGATATAGCTCTCTGATGTTGGGGTATCTCATTTGTTTGATTTGAAAGTCAAATGGTCTCTCTTTTTTTTTTTCTATTGCTGCCTCTACAGAGACATAAGTCTAGAAGTAAAAATGAGATTTCTAGCCATTTCTCCATTGAGTGGTGATTCAGACTCCATGACCAGAAAAGGAAAGCAGTTTTGATGATGGTGTAGTGAGATGCAAAATCTAGCTTGCTCACCAATAGCTCAGTAGGCTCTGAAATACAAACAATGCAAAACCTTATTTTTTGCCAAATAAGCAGAAAAAGACTGACAAGATATGGGTTCTATCTGAATAACAGGGTGCTATTTTTGCATGGTCACCTTCACAACTTCTGTCATCAAAGAAATAGATTCAAGGTGAGAAAAGAATTCCATAACCCATCAGAAAGCCTCTGAACTTCCACACTGCTAAGTGGAAGAGTTTCATTTCAATCCTCTCAAAATTGAAGCATTCTGAGTTGGAACATTTTTTATGTTTGGGGGAAGTTTGGACCTGGGTTTCAGTTGAGACATATAATTTGTCACTGTATTTTCAGGCAAGCTTTTGGAAATAGAAATGTGGTTTTACTTTATGTTTTAGGATTAATTGGTTCAGTTTCTTTGTAATGTTCAAATAATTTATGCATTAATTTATAAATAATAAGGGAACTGTGAGCAGTAAGAGAGATGAGAAAATGGTTGGAAAGTCACTGATTCTGAAAAAAAAAATAAAATGTGCATCTTATTTATAGATTGTTCGTCATGATAGAACAGTGGAACAGATTGTCTTCCCTGTCCCCAATATTTGTGAGTTTCTTACTCGGGAATCCAAAAGTCGGGTATTCAATACAACAGAGAGAGACGAACAAGGGAGCAAAGTCAATGACTTTTTCCAGCAGGCAGAAGATCTGTACAACGAGATGAAATGGCAAAAGAAAATTAGGAGTAAGTATTGCAATTTCAAAAAATAGCTGAATTATGTTAAGATTTCACTTTTAAGTCTGAAATATTTTCAATTTTAATAATGTGCTTCTCACTATTCGCTCTGATATTGTAACAGGCAAAACTGCTCAGGACTTGCGAAAGTGGGTCAGCAGAGTGTAGGTCAGCAGAGACATTTGCACGCCACCGTAAGGGAGTCATAATATGGAGTAGTTACTAATGTAAATAATGTGTTGAAGATGTTGCTCTGGACTGTGAAAGTTAAATGGCAGGATGGATGAACAGGGTTTAGCTACACTAAACTCAATAGAGTTGCACCTAATTAAGCCAAGGGCCCTAATATTTAACAAAACACGTGTAGTTGCATATTTGAGGTTTGCAGATTCCTAACAGACCATTAAAAAACTTGTAAATGTCAGTCGCTTAAAAACGTCTCTCAGCAGAACCTCAGCTGCTTTAAATCTGCATGGCTCCCATGGAGTCTGTTCCCCTTCACCAGTTCACATCAGCCTTGCTTGACTAGGCTGCAGTACGTCCCCATCTGTGAGCCCAGACTGGTCTATGTCCCGTGGTACTAGGAGGGGAGTCTGTACTTGCTTAAGCTGCTTGCAGATCTGACGGGTATGATCGAGATCATGGGAGAGGGATCAGAGCAGGGACCCAAACAGGAGGTGCAGGGAAACCAAGCCAGATATTGTGAGTTTCCTGTTCGCTCTGCTGGTGGGCATTACAGCCGCCAGCCCTCGCCAGGAGTGGGGCTGCTGCTGTCCTGATGTCCTGGGGATGGGCAGCTCCTGCCAGCTCAGCAACTGTCAGCTGTGCCCTTTGCATCTGGAGCAGAGAAGCAAGGCTATGAACTAAGGAAACATCTGCAGTATCCTTAAGAGATACAAGTGTAATGTACGTATTGGATGTGTATGCATATAAAAATGCATTGGGGTCTATCACTTCGTTCGCTGCTGGGGTGGCAGACATTAGCTGTTTAGCAGCTCACAGCAGCATTATGCAGTCGATTAGGAAGGAAGTGAAGAATAGGAGCTATGGTCAGAGCAGCAGGGAGTTTGGATCGTTAGAGCAATATGGCTTAATGCAGCATCCGTAATGTGACGGAAGCATGGGTGCTGGATGCAGTTTTTTTAAATGTCAATTCTTGAGCTGTAATTTTCAGAGGCAGTTGTAAGTTTTCAGTGTGAATCCTATTGGCGCTGGTCCACTTTCCTTGGTGGCACTGTGAAAAATTGTCTGTACTGACAAACTGTCCAGAGTAGAAGTTATAAAATAAATGATTCCAGAGTAACTCCCTAACTGCACAGTCTATTTGGGAATAAAATTCACCATACTGTAGAAAAATTACTCTATTAACAGAAGCGTGTCTGTTTTTCTTGCTTAAGAAATACAAATAAAAAAGGCCAACCCTGCACTTACATAGACCAGAGCTGCCTAATGCTATAAGCAAGGAAAACTGGTTTATTTTTATTCAGAACAGAAATTCCTCAATTCCTTTCATCAGTGGAACAGCCTGTAAGTCTCCATGGTTGTTGTTGTTTTTTTTTTTTTTTTTTTAGTTTGAAAAGATAATGTAAGTTTAGGCTGGGTTCATTTTTTAGCCAAGTGTCTGCTAGCATGCAGTCTGTTGCTTAAATTGACAGATGTCATTTGCAATGGCTCCAAATGCTTAAAAACCAGCAGTCAACAGCATAAGGCTATCACAATGAAATCTGAATATTCACCTAATCACAATTAAAGTCTGTTTAGACTGAGGCGGTCATATTGAGTTGAGGGAGTCCACACGAAAAGTTACCTGGGTGCAGGCAAGTCAAGAGTGTGCTTTTTGAACTTGCAGGAGACTCTCAGTACTTTAGAATGGTCCTAATTGAGAGGATTGCATCATCTTCACATAGATGAACTTCTCTGGCTAGAGGTTTTCTCACACCATTGTGCATTTTAAATGTTCATTTAAACATATGATAGTGCAGTCTCATGCTTGAAGTGTGTGCCTGGGTCTCAGTACCCTCTGACCTTGTTCCTAGGCTTTTTGCTGAATCGTTTATGTGACCCCGTACACAAAATCTTAGTCCTTTTTTTTGCCTTATTTCCCTTTTTAGTCTTTTCTAATTTGGTTACAGGTTACAGTGCTTCTGTGTATCACACAGCACTTCACATTTGGAGGTCTGGCTTCATTTGGAGCCCTTTTAAAGGCTCAAATAATTATAATAGTACAGTGCTGTTGGTCAGCAGATAATCCTGGATGTCTGAGTATTGTACAGGAAATGGCTTTCATAGAACCAAACCCCAATCAGACCAAATTTTATCTGCTCCTCAAAACAGATCAAGATACCTTTAGTTTGACAGAGGTGGGGAAACTACTGCAGTTCTGAAGCTTTGCCTCTTCCATTATTCTTTGAATAATATCATCAGCATATTTAGTCCAAACGGGTCAGCTGGTCTCCTGGCTGCTTGGCATGCAGGTGCCTGACATCTAGCCGTTCACTTGACTTCATGTCTCCAGGCACAGAGGCTGTGGTTTCAGAGGCGGGTGAGGAAGACTCCTTCACACAAGATCCAGTTGTAAAACCTCAGCTGAGTCAAAACTCTGGAATCTTTGGCGGAAAAGTTCTACTTGAAACTATGGTTTATAGAAAGCCTATACTTACTACTTGTCTATTTTAGGTAATTTTAAAGATTTGCATATTTACTTTGTTAACCTCATTTTTCTTCATGTATCTGTACTAGTTAATTCCTTTGAGGGCATTACTGACTGAGCTGATGCCTGCTTTCTTTCCACTGATTGCTGCTTTTCTCCCCTTTCTAGATAATCCATCCCTTTTTTGGTTCTCTAGACACATCTCTCTCTGGGGAAGCATTTCCTTCAACCTTGCTGTATTCATCAATTTAGCAGTCGCTCTGTTCTACCCCTTTGGAGATGATGGAGATGAAGGCAAGTGAAACTTGATTGTATTTTTCCTTTTAATTTTAAATGCTTTTCCTTCTAAGGTAGCACAGTTATGTAAAACTGCATCTTCAGGTGCCCTCATATCTGCAGAAGCCATTCACTGCCTTCTAAGTGGGAGCCAGATGTTGTCTGAGACGTGCCAGTTGCTCTTCAGTGTGTCAAGTCCTGTGCAATGTGAAGTAAAATGCACAGAACACAGCAGCTGTTCTGAAGATTATCTAGATTATCTGAGCTAACCCTTTTTCTTTTTTTCTTAATTATTGTCATATTGCAGTGTACTACTGCACACATTCAGTTACAGTTTCTGAGCTGAAGAAGGGTACCTGGCAACAGAGGGACTGAGATTCCTTAAACCTGACCAATTTGAATGACTTGCGGTCTTAAAACGTGTGGAATTTGATGATAGGAAAACTTGCTCGTTGAGTTTTGACTATTTTTTGGGATGAAAGAACAGCTGATGCAGAGGACAAAGGCATTATAGAACAATATGCTTAAAATACGTGATTCTGTCTTTGCTTCATCCCATCACAGGAAATGTAGCAAATAATAATTTTCATTATTAAGTGCAGCAGAGTAGCAGGACGCCTCTTTGAATCCAAAACAAGCTTAACTGGGAGAAGGGAGGCTGGTAATGGGAGTAGAGCTGTTCACCTCTGGTCCTTTGATTCATATCCAGTCCAGCCAGTGATGTGACTGAAAGTCACCTCTGTCTGATGGCATGTGAACCGTGCTGGTGGAAGCAGGCCAGCTTCTAGTAGATACACGCGCTTGTCACAAACACCAGAATTGGCACCATCAGGCATTCCTGTTGGCTGGCTGAACAGAAGAGCAGCAGATTAAAGTATATTGGCATGGAGACCACATTGCCCTTTTGCCCTGCGGGGTGGTCTCTGCAGGTCACAGCGCAGCATCTGCACAGCCTCGTGTAGCAAAGGCTGCAGGGCTCAGCTGCAGGGCTCAGCTGCGGCAATGGGAAGCATTTGCACTTGGTGCTTTCCTGCTTGTAAGCTGAAAAGTGTGCACATGCCAAAGTGTAAGAGAAGAAATAAAGAGTTAAAAATAAACCTTTTAAGCTACTAAATTTTTAGCTAATCTATACTCACGGAAATCCTCTGGTCTGCAGTCAATAGGCATTAGTACTTGGAGCGGCAGATTTATACAGTATTAGTTTAAGTGGCCCCGGTAATCCAGTGATTTCAGTGATAGTGCATTTCAGGATTCCAGTTCCTGGTGCTTCTAGCAGTGGAAGAGATTTCTGAACAATAAACAATAGGTGTGGCCCAAGGGGATTAGTGTGGTCATGAGGCAGACTCCTTACTTCCAGCCTCCACCAAAAACTGATCTGGAAGCTGGCGCTTGTCTCACATTTTTCCCCTTCACCTTGTGCAAATCCATACTCACGTGTCTGAGGTGCCTGGGCTGATGTTATCATCCCAAGAATGCTGCCTTTTGATGGATTCCTACACTCCTTGCATCATATGGCATAAGCAAAATTGCGCTCCAGATGAGGTCTCTTTGCCTTGTGCATATCTGCATGTGTTACGTGACATGAAACCGTTTGACCTGCAGCAGGGAAGGAGGAAGAATGATTTATTAAAGAAACACCGAGTGCTTCAGTCTTACCTTTCAGCTCCACTTTGAAGCTATTTTTTAGGATCCATTAAAAGTTTCCAGATCTTGTTGGCGAATAAACCATCCGGCAGAGCTGACCTTGAACCTCTTGCCAAGGATATAAACACCCCCGAACTTTAGAAAAGTTTGGATGCCATCTGAATTCTGACAGCAAGGCCTCACCTCATTGTTTTCTAATCCCACTGATGCTGCTTAGCTGTGTATCTGTTGCCAAAGAGATAGCATTATTCCTATTGTGAGCCTGGCTACATTTTCTATGCCGTTCTCCCCCGCCACTGACCTCTCAGTTCACCAGATAACAATGGAGGTCAGTGTGCGAGCCTGACAGCGCCCCGGGATCTGAATGTGCTTTTTGCATCTGAGCAGCACGGCACGGTGCGTTTCCAGGGCTTTAAGCAGAAGAGGGAGGGAAAGTGGGAGCATTGCTCAAAACCCATGGAGAGCCCGGAGCTGGCACCTTGCCCAGCCTGACTCCGAAGGCGAGGTGCAGCACTCCAGCAGCTCCTGGCAGTGCAGATGCTGCCTGCTCCTGCCCAGTCCCCGTGGCTGCCCCCCGCTGTGGCAAGTGGCTCGCGCTGTGCAGAGGCAGAGGCTGCCTCCCGCTGAGTGCCTGCAGCCCCTCAGCAGAAAGCTGTGTCTCTGCAAGCAGGGTGCTTCGGTGCCCTTTGGGTTGGGAAGGCGACGCTGCGGCGCGGTACCACGCGCTGTGCCGCCCCGAGGACCGGCTATTTCTGTAGCTGAGCAATCATGGAATTAGGCTGAAGGAGTCCTGATGATCCCTGCAGAAGGGAGCTGATTAGTAGCTTGCTCCGGGAGAAGGGTAAACAGTTCCATCCCTGAGCACTCCTTGGATTTTAATGGAAATTTCATTAGCTGCTCTTGTGATATTTCCTATGCAAATCGATGGGACTATGGTCGTAACAGTTCTTGCTGCAGTCAGGGCAGGTTGTGGTCAGCAGTGGCGATGCGTGCGTGAGTCACGCTGCCTGCCAGCTGTATTGGCAAAGGAATTGATCGTCTGCATCTGTTTCGTGGTGAAACATTCAGCCTCCAAAGATGCCTTTCTCACCTCTCCCTTTCTCCTCCGCACAGGCACGCTTTCTCCGTTGTTTTCGGTCCTCCTCTGGATAGCAGTGGCACTCTGTACAGCAATGCTGTTCTTCATCTCCAAGCCTGTTGGCATTCGGCCCTTTCTGGTGTCTGTTATTCTCAGGTCTATATACACCATAGGGCTCGGTCCCACCTTGATACTTCTCGGTGCTGCTAACGTAAGTATTAGAAAGCAGGCAGAGTTTTTTCAGCAGAAGCAGAGATATTAAGGGTTTCCTATTTAAGAAAAAATCCCTCGATTAGAGAAGAAACAACTCCTTTTTCAGATTCACTGGTTAAGCCAAACAAAAAAATAGTTTCCAGTCATCCCGAAACAGCGATGTCAGCAAACTGCATGAAAAGCTGAGAAAAAAGGAGGTTTGGCTTTGTTTATATGCAAACATTTTAAAAATAAAAATGATATGAAATTTAAAAAGAAATGTCGCTGAATAAAAGGAGTCCAATTTACAGTTCTTTATGTTAGGAGAATAATTTTCACTACAAATATGCTCAGCAGAATTGGCACAAACTTGTCAGGTGTTCCTGTGAGCTTAAATCTATATTTTTGAAAAAAGTTTTCAAAATTAAAAATTCTCTCAGCCCTTTCCCAGATCTCTTAATTTATTCATGCCTGTGTTTGCATGTTTACTGAGCTTTGTAGGATAGACAGCCACGCTCACGAGTCATCTATTTCGATTTCTGCCTGAATGCTGCAGCTCTAATTCAGCTTAGCGCCAGGCAGCACTGTATGAGGCTGTTTGATTCTGTGAAAATTTTGCATGCTTAAAAATACCCAGGCATGTAGTCAGAGGTAAAGGCAAGCAAGCAGTGTTTGTCCACGACAAATCTGTGAGAGAAGAAACATGTTGAGTCCTTATTGCTTGTCCTGGACTACCAAACACTTGGGGTTACCCCTGTCCCATATACTTCTGCAATAATTTCCACATGCAGGCAAAGCTCAGGAGCAGAGGCAAATCTGATGCTGTTACTTAAATACCGTGCTTCGAAAATGCCCCTGGTACTTTTTAAAGTGATTTTATACTGAAAAATGTGATCTGAAGGAAATGGGAGATCTCCCCACCTCCAGCCATGCTGTTGTGTTACTATTGTTCTCTTTGTAGCTGTGTTTATAGCTGCTCTTGCGTGGTCTTGGGTCTGAACTCAGAATTGGTAGGAATTCACTCCCCAGCTGTTTATTAATGCCTTATGACATTAATCCCACCCTGCCTGCTCGTTAATGTTATAGAGATATATCTCGACGTGCTGACACTCAGGGCAGTGGTGGAGTGGTGATGGACTTCCTGCTACTCTCATGGACTCACTCCCAGTGTGCATTGGAGTTGGATATATCTCATTTGAACTTCAGCCATCTAAAAGTTGAGCATTTAATCAACACAGCCTATCTAGATTTCTTTCATGCTACAGCAATGCAAACAATAAATAGCAGGATTTTTCTGACAGAGTAAACCTAGCCTTTGTTTACCCCCCACAGCTTTGCAACAAAATAGTGTTTCTGGTGAGCTTTGTTGGAAACCGTGGAACCTTTACTCGTGGCTACAGAGCGGTCGTTATGGACATGGCTTTTCTCTATCACGTAGCATACGTCCTGGTCTGCATGCTGGGCCTCTGTGTACACGAATTCTTCTACAGTTTCCTGGTAAGTGTGTGCGTCTGTGGAGGGGAAAACTTTGCAAAAATAGAAAATACCGTTACACATGCAGCTGTCTTCAATTTCTTCCTGACAATCAAGCCGAATCGTGTTTATTTTTAGCACGCCGTTGTGTTGCTGCCCCTTAGGAGCTGCTGTTTTCATTAGAACCTGCTTCTGCTAGGAGTTATTTTATCTGTTTCAGAGTTGGCAGTTTGCTGTTTCTTTTCATGAAATTATCACACAGCCCACTCCTTTCTTCTGTCCCTCCCCAGCATACCTTTATTCAGTCTCTGTTGTTCCTATATCTTGTGTCAGTTGTGTCTTCAGACTGTGATCTGTCTGGGGCAGGAGTTGTCCGCTGGTGTGTGTACTACACCTGTACCAAATATCCCATCCCTCACTTCATGTCGCAGTCCTACTAAGTAAAAAAATGACTTGGGGAATAGGGATGGCATGCCTCCGGTGTAGCGGGAAGATTCATCACTTTAAATGTATCCCACTTCCATTTTCTTTTGTTGCCATTACCCAGATGGAATGCCTTTTTATAATATGATACAGGTGCAGTGAAAATGAATCATGCAAAATTATGCTAAACTCAGCTGACTGCTCCCTTCATGCTGAATAGCAGTAAAAGGTGTTTCACTGCTCTTGTTTTCGAATCCTTTTGCTTTATACTGAAGCATGAAACTTTTAGGAAGACTGCCTACATTGTGGTCACCTACATGTGCTCCCCTTCCTGTTTTCATATTTTTCTCAGCTTCCTGAGTAGCGGTAAACTCCTTGCATCTCATACAGGTGTGTTAAGCACTCCAAAATTTCGGGGTTCAGTCCTTACTCTCTCCTGCTGAAGTCACAAATTCGAGGTCCATATCTTGACAGCAAAGTCAGCTTCAAAGCTGGACAGACTTCAAAGGAGTCAAGACTTAGAGGCTTTAGCTGCAGGGCCCTTTTCAAATGGCTGCAACTCTGCTGCTAATTAACACCTGCCTTATAAAATGCACAGCAAATCATGTTACTCCTCCAGTGAGTAAGGGGTTCTCTACTGTAAAATGCCATCTGACCTGCCATGTAGTTTAAGAAACATTTTATATACTTGCCTTTTTCAACAAATTTTATACTTGCTATCAACAAATGTTCATGGTTCATGATTTGTGGATGTTATAACTGTCCACATTCCCAAGTTACTTGCAGGTGTTCGCTTTGTAGTGGAAGTGTTCCAAACTGTGGGATTTGTTCCTTGTTTTAAGCATTGTCTTGTATGGAATGAATGCTTGCTGTCTTCCCTCTTTCTTCCTTTATTATTAATCCTTTCACAAGGCTGTGGATTTCAGATCTTGTGAATTGTGACTAATACCTTCTTCTGTGGACCATTTTGATAAATCACAGTCTGTCACTTTATATCTGTAATCTATGTGTTTTGAAGTGGAAATACATATATTATAGATAAGGTCCAAAGCACTATAACAAATCAATAGAATTGTAAGAGGAAAAAAAGCTATAGTTTCTTGAAAAGTACTTATCACATTTAATTGCTATTTTTAGTCCTTTGACATTTAAAGCAATATTATCTTATGTATACTTTTCTTTAAAGTTAAATACCAGGAAAGCATGTAGTGCAGAGTTGAGAAGAATGGAAGTTTGGGTTTTTGTACAAACAATGCAATGAATTTAGCTTTGTCCTGAAAAGGGATGGCCCTAATCCTTGCATACAAGTGACTTCTTTTAAGTGATCCCGTGAGCTCAAAGAAGCAGTTTACAGATGTGTAATTACTTGTATGCACAAGTGCATTTTGGTGATGCAGCCCTTGCATGTTTATCAGATGGGAAATAACATGAAAAATTAATTTGTGGATAGATCTGTAGTATGGAGACACTGTTTTTGAATTTTGATTTAGCCTGGTTTTGAATATGGGGAAACAATGGATCTTCTTGGTAACCATTACCTGAGTCTGAGTCAGGCTCGTATATAAGGAATACTTTTTATGTATTTGTGAAAACCTGTCTTAAAATGTCAAGTTCTGTGCTTGATTCTCTCCTCCTGTATGCATCCCCAGCTCCCATTGTGATCAATGTGGATTGTGTGTTTATGAAGCTGAGAATTCAGAGCATGGATAGGTGGGTGTTTCAGTAGTTCAGATTGTTGCCTCATTTTTATTCATTTTTTCCTCAACACTATGCTATTTCCAGCTGTTCGATCTGGTGTACAGAGAGGAGACTTTGCTAAATGTGATAAAAAGCGTTACCCGGAATGGTCGTTCCATTATCCTCACCGCAGTGCTAGCACTCATCCTGGTTTATCTCTTCTCCATCATTGGGTTCCTCTTCCTGAAGGATGACTTCATCATGGAGGTCGACAGGTTGAAAATCAGGACCCCTGTTGCAGGTACTGCTCTTCATATTGAAATCTGCTTCCAAAATACACCTTTCTGTCTGACTAACCTAGCTTTGCTCTAAGGAAATTTTAATATTATGTTTGTATCTGTGGAATCTGAACTAACTCCATATACCGTAGGACTACATTAAGTCTCTAGTTAAAATTTCATGCGTAGAGTTGTTTTTGATTAGGCTTTTCTGTTGAAATACTAAAATCTAGCACACACAATTGACTTACTACATTTTCTAACTTGTGCTAACATTTAAATAAAAGATCTGCATTTCCTAAGTATTAGGAAGAGCGACTCGAAGTGGATTCTGTTGGTTCTCATTCCACGTGAAGAGCAGTGCTTAGTGTTTTCTGTGTGCTGCATGTAATCTTGACATGTCAGTAGATGTATTCATCTGATTACTGTTTAAGATTCATCCAGCAGAAATTCATTGCAAAATCCACACTTCTACTGATAGCAGATTTCCTGGAGCATCTCTGAAATTCAGCATGCATTTCACAAACACCATTCTTAGTGTATAGTCCTGGTTTCAATAAAATCATCAGAAGGTTTTTAGCCCGTTTTAAAAATGCCAGGATTTTAACTTCCTAGAGCGAGAGATTTTACCAACATGGACAGAAAGTTACAAACTCAATTTGCTAGAAAAGAACTAGGTCTGGCATGTTGAGATCTTTGTACATGCTGCCAACCAGCCTACTGGGAGCATGGGCAAAGAAGTAACTGTCTGCATAGAAATACCTGAGAATAACTTTTTATTGAATTCCTAGAGGAATGCTTTTCCCGAATGCTGAGCTCTCCAGAGCTGCATACAGGCACAGAACAACTAGTAGGATCCACCCCAGATTGTGTGCACTCTGAGTTTGCCAGCCTTTTCCTAATTTTCAGGACCTGCCACACACAGATGAGGGAAAGCTCATTTGTGTCTTGTGGGCATAGGGGAGTGTGATGTGCTGCTATAGCTAATTGATACCATATAAAGAAAGGAACTTGACAAATTTCTTTAACAGACCTTGCTTTTTAACGTTGATCCTCTTCTAAAGGCTAAGTTGGCTTATATTTGATTTACCGTTCATTTTGGGGCAGGACTTACAATCTGAAGTTTCATTTTGAAAAATAATTGTGGCTATCTTAGAAGAAAGGAAGCTGGGTTACATGAGTACTGGTCTGACCAGTGCAGTAGTTCCTATGCGATTATGTTTCTTTAGTTGGGTTCTTAGCAGATTTTTGTGGTGTGTGTGTGTGTGTATTCTTGCTGGCTTTATGCATTCCCATTTCTGATCAAAAACTCATCAGAAAAATATGCTGACGGTGTACTGATGGAACATTTTTCATCCAAAAAAAGGGCTTTAAATTTTTTCTTTATAAAGTAGCACAAAGAGAAAGTCAGAGTTCTCTGTGTTAGAGATTTTCTTAGAGTTGTACTTTGCTTGTATCATTTTACCTTCATTTTTTCTCCTTAAATCTTTTTGTATCTCTGATTTGAAATGTAGAAAGTTGTTGAGAATGCACAAGACAAAATTGGTTTGATAAAATCAACCTGATGTACACATTTACCCACTTTGGGAATGTTAAATTAGTGTTTTACTCAAAACCAAACATATTTACAAATGAGTACCAAACTGTGTTATAATCCTTGAAAACTCTTAAATATTCTACGTTCAGGATAACTGAACATCAGCTCGGTGTCCTTCTTGTCAGCTTTTGTGAATAATTTATCTAATGGTTTTAAAACTGACATTATTTTCGTATCTGACAGTTGTTCCTTGCTTTGAATATATTTTGTTCTAACCAGAAGCAGCAGCATTTGATGTAGATTCATTAATTTCAGGAGATGAAATGGGAATAGCTGTGATATACAGTAAATATAAAACTGTGTTTTTGTTCCTTGTGATTGCTTTGAGCTGTTGATGCGGAATGTTTGAGGAAGGAGGAATTGGGGGTATAATTTGTTCTGCTTTTTCTTCTCAACTTTTCAAATCAGTGACTTGCTTCTAGAAAAATAATGACTTAAAGCTTTGTATCAACACTGCATCTGTCTTTTTGTCAATATTTTGCTATTTCCTCAGGCATTGGTGAAGTCCCCACTACAACCCTCACATCAATGATGGGAGCCTGTGCAAAAGAGAATTGTTCCACTAGCATCCCTATTGTTAACCCAGGTTAGTACAAAAGTTCCCCAAATTAGTGATCAGTTGGAGGTGGAACTGAGGGATTTGTGTGTTATTATTACAGAGACTATGTGTGAAAAGTGATTATCACTGTTGTAAGTCAGCAGTGCTCAACTTCTGGAAGGCTTGGAGTTTAGTTGGCAACTCGCCTGTGATTCAAGCGCTTCCCACACCTGATTTCCAATTGCATCAACATGAATTTTGTTATTAAAATAGCGTGCTGAATCACTATGCTTGAACGTGCAGGTCTCTTTTGTTTCAAACTGACTTTGCTGAGAGAAAAAGCTTGCTGCTTACCTGCAGCATCCTGACCTGCACACAGTGAGCCACTATTAGATCCATTTAGGGCCACTGGAGTTGTTTTTAATGGTGTAGCATTTATCAGCAAGCTTTTGTGTATGCTTTTCAGATGTGTCTAAGCTGAGGTTGTAGTGTTTTTAGTAGTTTTACTTTGATACCAGCCTTATGAAGCTGATCTTTATACAGAAGGAACCTGACAACTGTAACTGTGCTCAGTTAAAGTAAAAATAAGAGGCCTGTCCAATGTGTCCTGCTGGGGACAAACCAGTTACCAGACATTGGATGAGGAACGAATTTGTTATACATCAAGCTGACAGTGTGCTCTGCTCTCTTTTGCTGTTTGAGGCTACAGGATCACTCGGGACCTCTTGCATTGATGCTACTGCATCTCTCCTACTCTCTTTCTGTGGCACAGTGTAGTTGTGGTGTTTGGTCTTGCACTGCAATTGTTACATTTGTTTTAGTGTGTTATTTGCAGTGTGGGTGTGCAGTGGATGGCCTACCCGCATGGATGTCCAACCTTTTGGCTTACCTGGGCCGCACTGAGTGAAGAGGAATTGTCTTGGGCCAATGTTTTGCTTGTTGCTTGGTGGGGAAGAGCCACTGCCATGATGGCGGGGCACATTACTAGGCCACATGCGACCTGCAGGCCATGGGTTGGATATGCCTAGTCTACAGACTTAAACTGCTTCTTGCCACACTTGCCTGGGGCTGCTGGGGGCTGAAGATGAAGTCTTGAGTGGTCTCATCCTATCCTGTGTTTCAGGATAACAATTTCACGTGCTTTCTTCTTCCCCTACTGATTTTTGAACCTTTAGGATCAAGGGTGTGGGGGAGAGGGCAATAAAAGTAGGCTTTTTCTCCCCAACTGGTGTATAATCAGGCCTCATAAGCAAAATGGGAAGCTGTCTGATTAGATAAACAGCCTAGGAGCTATTGGCAAAGCTGCTACATTCAAAAAGTGATCGATCTGTCAAAAGAGATGCAGTGTGGCTTTTGCCAAGCTCTTTAAATGATAGAAATCTCACATTTCTTATTGTTTGACTACTGTTTCTTTAAAAACTAAACAAGAATGAAAGGGGGCTATATGAAACATCTAAGTACACTGTCACTTAATCTTGGAGTACTTTTTTCATCCAGTAACATTAAAGAAACAACATTCAGCAAGAACAGTTTTGCTCATTTTAGCCAATGAATCAACTGTCAAAAGAACTGCTCTACCTTCTGTCTTCTCCTGGGACAGTTCTGCTTTCTGGCAAAAGGATGAGTGCAATGGAATGCAAAGGCAGGTCGGCCTGGGAGTTGGTAGGATTCGTGGTGTAGCAGCATAAAGAAGTTCACAGCTGTCCGTAGGATACGTAAAATGTTCTCAGTGGCATGTCAGGTCCACAGTGGAGATATAAATATATTGCTTTTTAAATCAGACCACAGCAAATCATTTGTTCTGATGGGAGCGTGCCTCTGCCTTGAGTTTCACTGGCTGAGCCTGAGCTCAGTCGTTGCTCATTTTGATGAGGGAGTTAACTGGGAGTCAGTCTGCTCTGCTCAAGGAGCATCCCCTCTCTACAGCCTGCTTCCCCCCTGCTGCACTGAGCTGTCAGCCTAAAAGTATTTTGTCTCATTCTCTCATGGAGTCTCCCATTCCTTGCTCCAAAGGCAATTCCATATCACTTAAGTCTTTACCTGGTGAAGTGCTTAATCTGCTTAAAGGATCTTTATATCCCAAGTGTGTGAGCTTGGCCTTATGCACTTTTTGCTCTTCAGCCCACAAAGGGCAACGCTGGAAGGATGCAGACATGTTTTAAAAGGGGACATTTTCTTCACTCATTCCACTCACAGGCCTGATACCGCTCTAGACAAGTTCAGCTGGATCCATGTGGGCACTCTTGTCTCCCCTGCTTGTGCTGGAGCCTAGGTCCAGAAGCCAGCTAGATGCAGGGTACCAGTTGCGGGTTTTTGAAGCAAATCTTCCTATCATCCCACTTTACTGCCCTGTGACTGACATCATGGGGTGGTCTCAGTGCTCAGCCTGCATTACCTTTGAATTACACCTGATCAGAAGACAGCCTGCCTTAATGCTGCCCAGCCATTCATGTTCACTCACCAGGCTGGAGCCGATTGCAAGTAAAGCCCCCTGAACCGCCTTCAGTGTTGATGTTGAGTCCTTAGCACCACTTTGAGCTCCGCATCCACTCGTGTTGGTAATGTGGGCATAGTCTGTGTGCCTGTGTGCAGACAGGGACCGGGTCTGAGCTGTGAGCACTGCTGAGCCCTAGGGCAAATCAGCTGGGGCTGGGCATGAGCCAGTAGGGTTACCCAGCTCCCATGTCTGTGTCTGACCCCGGTCTTCTGAACAGCAAAGATCCTGTTCTGTAGCTACTTAAATGAAATGGAAGCTGTGGCTTTTATAAAGTGGTTTTTTTTTTTCATTTCTCTTGTGAGCAGTCTTCTTCTGAAGTACAGATATTAGCTCCAGAAGCGTTCATGGAATAATGCTTGGAAAGAGGAAATAGGGACAAGATACAAAAGTAGAGGAGATTAATTGGTATGGCTAAGAGTAAAAAATTTCCAGATGTGACAGAGAGGAAAAAAGGTTTCATTGTTTCAGTCCTTTCAGTTTCAATATTTGAGCAGATTTGTTTGCTTGTTGGTTTTTTTTTGTTTGTTTGTTTGTTTTTTTAACAAGTTCTTAATGGTAGCAGTGTCTGTAGTGACTATATAGTTCAACAGGGAAGTCTGCACTAATGTCTGCTTTTACCTTTCTTTTTGCTAAGAGTTCCTTGAGTCAGGAGTTCTTTTCCATTTAATTTGATTGTGTAGGAAAAGCAGTGGTGGCAAAAGCAGAAGATACGAGCTCTGTTTTGCACGTACCTATCATGACACATACACCACAATTGGGGAAGCCACATTTTAAATCCAAATTACTTGTCTGTAATGTGAGTGCTTGCAGTCAATTTGGTATATCAGAGTCTGTCTCAGTGCCCCAGATGTGGTGGGTTTGGGGCTGTTAAATATGCTGTTTCAGTTAACTGTCGCAGCAGGCTGTTGTTATTTACTAAACGGTATTACAGGCAGTACGTGAGGCAGACCAAGTGAAAATGGCTGCCTTCACCGCTTAATCCAATGCGTCTCCAAAGAGAAGGGGATAGAAAGGCAGGAGAAGCAGCAGTTGCAGTCCTGACCCTTCAGCACAGGTCAGCGGGATGCGGGCAAAAGCTCAAGCAGGGCTCTTCAAAAGGAGGCTGTTGATGCAGCCGCAGCATGAGAGTGCGTGGTGGGAGGAATTCTGGCCGGGGCGGAGGGCGTCCCTCCGGGGCTTGTGTTCCAGCGCAGCTCCTCTGCACGTTCCAATACCTCCCGCACAATAGTACCCTCTGTGGCTCGGCCAAAACCACGCGGCAGCTCTGCAGCAGTGATAAGAATAGAATCCAAGTTTTCAGGCTGAGGTCAGTGAGAGTCTTGCGTTTAATGTGTATCAGACCTGCGCTGAGGCACGTGCGCTGGTGGAAAGATCATGGACAGATTTACTGATACAAAAGCCAGCCCTCCTGAATAATTTGAAATGCTAACATCTCTTGGCTTGTACATAAGTAGGTAGAGGAATGATTTCACAGGAAGACAATCCTTTTCTGAATGTGCTTTTAATTCTGTGTTTATGTTGCTTCTCTTCTGTGTGTCAGCTGCGTGCTTGGGAGGCCCACGGAGAAGGCAGTCATACTGAAACCGGTGGGAGTGCTTGTGAGGGAAGGGGTGCTCCCGTGACTGGAGGTGGCTGCTCTGGGTCATTAACAGAGTTACTGGTGGGAGAAGTGCTTGGGATTTTTGCTCCCTCTCTTCAGGCTAAATACGCCTGCTGTGCCTAAGTATGTCACCAGCAGTGACATGCAAACGGGTAGGGATGATCACTGAAATTCTAACTGGAGAATAGGAAGGGCAGATGTGTTTTGCAGTTGCTTTCTCTCATAGAGAATTGTGGCTGTGTTTGATGCGTGATTGTTGGATATTCTGATTCATGAAGGTTCTCTTTTCCCGTTCAAAGGTGAGGAAGAGGAGGATGGAATTGAAAGGACCTGTGACACCCTGCTCATGTGCATTGTGACAGTATTAAACCAAGGCCTGCGAAATGGTGGTGGTGTGGGAGACGTGCTCAGAAAGCCTTCCAAAGATGTAAGTGTTTTGGCTGGAGGAATGGATTATTCCCTGTGCATCTCATGAATGCCAAAGTCAATTTTGGAGGTTATAGGCGGTATTTTTATCTAGTCTGCTCTAATGTCACACAGTTGATTTATCCATGTAATTTTTACGTCCCAGATGGAATACTTAATGGGAAGAGCTAAGCTTCGTGTGATGATGTTACTTGAAGAAAGGAACTCTAGGCTGTAGTTCATCCCTTCTGGAAAACTGGAGCATATTGTAACCTTCCAAGTGCTGCTAAGAAGTGTTGCTGGCTTGGATCAGTTTGATATTGCATTAGGAATTATAAATGCAAACTTTTGAAAAGGATTGACTGATAAGTTTATGCCAAGACTTCATTCTAGTACATAAGGTGTATTTTTAACTGAAATTCAGCCTGGCATCTGCTCTGGAATAGGTCCTGTTTATCTGCACTGAACTAGCATCAAAGTCATTTCATTTATCAGGGTACAAGTTCTTTCCAGAAACTTTGTCCAAAATGCAGTTCATTTAAAAACTACTCATAATATTTGAGTTTTATGTGTTTTGATTTAAGTTCAGGAAGAACAACATAAATAAAGGCAGTGCAGCATCACTTTGCCCAGTGGACCACACTGTAACAGAAGGATTAATCTCACAAGTAGTCTTCTAGCAGGGCTTGCAATAGTCCAGAGACAAATAACTCATCTGGATGGAAGAGCTGCTTGTGTAGGTAGTAGGAATCTAGATCCTAACTCATAGACTGGAGATTCTACAGGCGCCGTAGTCCATCCGCATGAAGCCTGTAAACGCTTACAAACTTTGAAAATGACCCTTGCCACCTAGGAGTAACGTGATGCTAACTGCATTAAAGCATGTCATGAAAGGTGCAAAGTTATCCAAATGAATGTGTGGGAAACTGAGAAAATCAGTGACTTCCAAGTCAGTGTCATAATTAATAGGGTCTGAATTTTGTGTTTCTCCTTACTCTGAATGTTGTCTCCTGTTTGCCACAGAACAACTTTGCTTTTTTTTCTATTTTACTAGAAGTGTTAATGAGAGTCCAATTCAGCCTTTGCAAGAACGAAAGTAGCTAAGATGTGAAAATACAGAGCTGTGATGGAATAGGGGATATGAGCACTTCAAAGCAATGTGTGTGCACATGCATGTTCTGTTCCAGGGAGATAGAAGTTTGCTCTGCCCACTCTGAGCCAGCTTATGGCCATGTGACTGGTTTAGTACAGTGCTAAAGCCATTAACGCACCCTGCTCGGGCAGAGTATTATTGCCTGTGGCATCACACAAGCATGCTCCCCTAGTTTCCAGTTGTTTAATGTGCAAACCTGACAGCAGTCTGGAATATTCCACAAGGACATTCCATATGCATTTCCCTATATGCCACAATACAGTATTAAGAAGGGTTGTTGTAGCTCCCAGTGAGTGCTAGAAACAGCATATCCCTGTTTCTGTGCTGGCAAGGTAATTGCCTTCAATAGAGCACTACGCTAAGGCATCTACACTGCATCTAGTACACAAGCTAGTCTCTTCTTGATTTGGGAAACTGCATACAGGACAACAGGAGTCCCAAAGAGATGGGAGTACATGCAGCCAAAGCTTTGCTTACACATATAGCTAGTCCCTCTCTATTTATGTGAGTAAGGCTAGCAGAATTTGGCATAGGAAAAGAAAGATGCATAGCTTTGCTTGAGTTAATGTGAAAATGTTGTTTAATATTTCAGAGGTGTGCTATTTTTGTATCTTATTGCAACCTTATTATTGTTGCAGGAGCCCTTGTTTGCTGCGAGAGTTGTTTATGATCTTCTGTTTTATTTCATTGTCATAATCATTGTTCTCAACCTGATCTTTGGAGTCATCATTGATACGTTTGCTGATCTCAGGAGTGAGAAGCAGAAAAAGGAGGAAATACTGAAGACAACCTGTTTCATCTGTGGTAGGTGTTTCGGAGCTATTGAGACGTTTGATGGGCAAAGGAGTAAAATGAATTATTCCTCAATAAACAGAGCGTGAAGTAAGGGGTGGTTATCTTCTGTGAGGAAAGTCTGTAACAACATCAGAGTTGGGTTCCAAATTTATTCACTCTCACAAGGAAACAGATTTGGTTTAGGAGACAAAAGATAGCTTTACCAAGAGGTGGCTTCGCAGCCTCCACCCGGGATCTGAGGGAGAAGAGCTGTGTCTCGCGCTCGCATCATCACCACTAATGGAGATGGTGCAGCTGCTGACTTTATTTCACAAAGCGCGATGCAGATGAAAGTACAGCTTGCTATTTCACAGCACAGTGCATTCCAGAAGGGTAACAACAGCAAAATCTGCCTGTTTCAGGAGGTGACATGAAGCGGGGAACAAAGGAATTAAATGAAAATCATCCTCACAAAACCCACGGATAAATCGCGCTTATTTTGAGGTGCAGCCACAAAGAGGGGCAGACCTTTACTCCCCCAGGGGACTTTAGAAATACCTTCTTTTTTGTAAGCTGGGTGTTGTTTCCATGGTTGTACTGACAGGGATGAATGTTGTGCAGAGCTTTAGTGTCAGAGGAAGCCTCCACAAGAGATCCGAGGAGGAAAGCTGTAACATGGAGAAAAACGTTTGTGAATCCTCTTCTTCCTCACTGTGGCATTCTTCTTCAGAGATTTGAGTGGATACAGCAAAAAGTAAAATGAAATTCTTACGACTACGTCTCTGTAAAGGCTGTGTTTCTGCAGAGCTGCAGACACCCTCACTGCTAGGTTTAAGTGCACAGCAATCCCACCGCAGCTTAAGTGGAACTCTTCACATGCTTGGTGCTAAGCACGTGCATAAATCTTCACAAGATCAGGACTGAGGTTGCACGCTGCGTGCTAACCAGTATACATTTAGAAAGAATCAGAGTCAACACTTGTAAAGCACTTTATAGCCTTCAGCATAGAAGGCACTGTAAAACTGTAACATATTTATTACGCTGTTATTGTTATTAAGAGGAAATATCACAAAAGAGAACAACGCTGCACTGAAAGAATTCTGTCAGGAATGCCTTCTGGCCTGGTATTTCTTGCCTGGCAGTTACTGTATGTGGTTATAGCTTTTAAATTAAGATCCTTCAAATTTATGATCCTTTAAATTAAGTTAGGTTCCTTTCTCTAACATATTTAACAGATTTGGGTATTACTGTATTGAAGTTTATTTTTTTTGCATTATGTTCGTGTCTTGTGCAGGACTGGAGAGAGACAAGTTTGATAACAAGACAGTTTCATTTGAGGAGCATATAAAGTCGGAGCACAACATGTGGCATTATTTGTACTTTATAGTTCTTGTCAAAGTGAAAGATCCAACCGAATACACTGGTCCGGAGAGCTATGTGGCACAAATGATCATGGTAAGTCAATTTGGACATGTGCTTTATGCAACTGGGAGGTGTTCCTTGCAGCTAGAGCAGAGCATATCTGTCTTCCTCCCTCTGTCTGAACAATGGGAGGCATCGATCCGTGTTTTTAAAGATCTTTTCACGTGTCTTAGGCAGTCTGCAACAAAGCCCAGTCTTAAATGTAATGAAAAAGATGAAGGCAGAGGCCACAGTCTCTAGCTTGGCTTTCGTGCTCTCATGCTCCGTGGTTTCCGCTCCCTCATTAGCCAAACCAGAGGCAGAGGAGCATGCATCATAACATCTGCTACTGCTTTGTCCAGGATCTCTGGGCTGCTGTCCAGAAAAATAATGTCTCCCGCTGAACAGTGGAGCGTAGGGTCAGTGTTGAGGGCTAGCATTTTCTCCTGTGTCTGCTCTGTGCAAGCTATTGAAAAGAGCAAAGTGAGCTGCTGCAGGGATTTTAAGAGCTGCAGAAACTGCATCATGAAGCAGTGAGACTTGGATTCAGAGACAGAAATTTGGTGACATGGGAGCACATAGATGTTTGACTGCATTTCATTTCCAGCTTGCTGCCCAAGAGAGTGCATTCCAGTGAGAGAGAGGGATGTGTTGTCAATGGTACCAGGGTTTGGGCTTCATTTTTGAGGAATTCCACAGCAGTCCCGTTATGAGAGGTATTCAGGTGGCCTGTTTTCTTACCTGTTATATTCTGGTGCACTGTTTTCTTCCTTTGGATTTCCTGGCAGTTATTGCACTGCTTAGGGCCTTTGCCAGGGTCTGTGGTTGTAGGGCTGGCATATATCTGAATCTCAGAGGAGGGTGTGAATAAATACACATCAGGCTACTGTTTATGCATTTCTGTAGCCACATTTCTTATTGGGAGTATTTACTCCATTATCCTTCATTGAGCCTTTGATTGTACATGCTGCCCAATCTCACTAGTGAAATTCTGGGTGCCTTACAGTCCTTAGCCTAGCCAAGGGGAAGAGAGACAAATCTCCTTTAACTTCAGCTATCTGAAAGTCAGGCACCTGGCTTAAATCGATGCCAGCTCCCTGCCCTGTCAGCGCAGAAAGCTGGATCGTTTGTCCTGCCTTAAGATAGGCATCTAGGACGGCTGGGGTGACATGCTGTGGCAGTGCCTTTCTCGCTCCATTGAGAGCCTAAGTGATCAGTTTAGACAGGATGCCTAACTGGGAGCTGGCCAAAGCCAGAGGAGATGCCTTGCACGGCACAGGCCTGTGCAGAGCTTGCCTTGAAGAAGGGCTCGTGTTTAGACAGGGAGACATGCTTCAATGCGTGCTTGAATGCTGTGGTGAAACAGTGCTGTTACTGCTATATGGGAAGGTGGTGTGACAGGTCTTGGGAATTCAGAGCTCAAGTACAGAGGAACAACCCATATCCATGGAAACTTCAGCTGCCAGTCCTGTTGGCCAGCTCAGTGCATTTATGCTGTTAGCCAGTAATGGATCTCCTGCTGTATAATGGGCGAGATAGAAAAGCTAAAACAAAAGCTTGTATTCTCTGTTCCATTACAGGAAATTATTCATAGTGTCAAGTTGTCCTCTAATACCTGAAAATATTTCTAGCTTATCTCAGAAATGCTCTTTAATTCACAGAACATCTCCAGACTCAAGGGCTTGTCTGCTTTCTGTTCCTTCTCTACTCTCCTCTTCCTCCCTCTCCCTGAGATGTTTATATGGTTTTAAATGTTGAGTGTGTATGTTAAGTATTAATGTTTAATTCCAAGGGATGCATTAATATTCATAGTGAGTGTATTCATCCTGTGGCAGCGGTGGTTTGAATTTTCTGATGCAATTCACTAATGTATTTTACGTTTGCAATAACAGTTGCAACTCCTGTTTGAATATCTAAAATATCAACAGAAAAGCACCAAAACATATGTGACCTCAAGCACTGAACTGAGTTCTCAAAGCCCCTCTGGGGCAGAATGCTGGTGGTTTGAGTGGTTAATAGTAATCAAGATTTTGCAATTATTAAACCCTCTGAGGGAGGGCTTGGTATTTTTTTCCATGGATATATATGAAAATAATCCTTGTTTTAAGTGATGGGAAAGGTATGTATGGACCTAGAAATGTAACGTAACGCTTAGAAGGAGTGGAAGGGGGAATGGAGGAATGGAAAAAAAAAAAAAAGAAAGAAACAGATCTTTGAACAAACTACAGGTGACTGGCGTGGGATTAGTAATTGTATCTTTGTGTAGTTTAAATTCCCCAGTACAAAATCTAGGGAAGGCGTGCTGCAGAAATACTGGTTCTGTGAAGCAGAAGCAATTGGAACCGTTCAGGTGAATAAAAAGGGTCTCTTTCTCTTGGAGCCAGAGATTGCTTGATACCACATGGTACAAGGGCCATTAAGAAATGGAAGAAAACAATCTGACTAGAAGAATGGAGTGTTCTGGAAGTATGATGTTCAGCTGGAAGAGGTTGAGAGAGACAACTTTGCATATGACCAAAAGACTGAGTCAGAAACGAAACACTCAGAGGTTGTTGTGCAGCTGTCAGTGCTGATGGAGGTTGTGTGTTTTGTGTGTTTCAAACCCAGCTTGATAATAATGGAATTAAATTGCAAATGTGTGAGATCTCCTATGTTCCACGCAGAAATTAAGCATGAGATGATAGAATTTTTTTTCCTGAAGACAGAGAGAAAAACTGATTAAGACTTTTTGGTTGACTAGAAGCTGAGCGACCACTCTTGCGATTCTGGGAGAGGTAACAAAATCTCTGATAAGGGACTTAGATTCTGCTTAGGATCTGACACAAGGGAGGTAGACTTCAAATGAACCTTTCACAAGGGAATTGAGGCTTGCCAGCGGAACAGATTCATTACTGAGTGAGGCTGATGGGAAGTGCATGGGGATGTGACACTGTAGTTCAGATGGGAATCCAAAGTACATAGGGAAGAGGCTCAAGGCAGAAGGGAATGCAACATTCAGAGACAAAAGTGAGAAAAGAATATGCAGTTTCCTTTACTGAAGCAACCTGAAGAAGATAATGCCCGACATATCAGAAAAGATGCAAGAAATGCAGTGGATTACAGCGTCTAACAATGAAATGTGCACAATAGGCAAAGAGGAGGATGGCAGCACTGTTCAAAAGGCTTTGTCACTAAGCAATGGGTTGACCGTCGAGCTGAAAATGAGAAGGAGAGGTTACTATTTTTAACATAGGTGCTGTTGCTTAAGGCAGAAGGTTGCTGGAGACGGCATGGCTAGCACTATGGGCAGTGGAAGATAAAGCTGGTAGATGTCTGAACTTACAGCAGAATGTGCCAGCAGGTTCTGCTGGTGATTAATAAATTGGAGATGGTTAAAAGGAGAGAAAGATTGATGAAAGGGCACCAGTTGTTTGGATAAAGTGTGGCAAACCTTTGCTCTCACTTATTTTAACAAAAAACAATAAAAAAACAAGGATTAGTTGGAAGAACAGAGCAGTCTCAGAATATTTTTGAAGGATATGAGGAAGAATGAGATTTTATGTTTAAGGTGATGCACGATATGAAACAACTCCATGAGTAGCACTCCTGGAAAAGTTCTCCTAGCTCTACTGGTTTTTATTATAATTAGGTAGGCCTTTATGGCTGTTTCTGTAGCTTTAATGAGTCAAACCCAAATTCTGTGTTTTCATAGCCAGAGTACTTAGAAAGAATTTCTACCCAAATCTAATCTTCAAGGCTCAGACCCATCCTTAAATATACGTAGGTCGAATTTTGGAGTATTCTTCAGTAACTTCTTTAATAGAAAGTGGAGTTTAGCTCCAGATATCATCCTCACTACCCCTACAACTATAGTTAGGAGCCTATTATTAACTGTGCTTTTGTACTACTGTACTGCAGAAAAAAACATTGGTGTGGTTATCAATATAACTAAGCACCAGGGGAAATGTCTACATTTTCTGGTAGTCTCTTTTCTCCATTGCCCATCAGGACCCCGAAATATGAGTGTGATATGACTCTGTCTTGTTTATGATTCATATGTCCAGCAAACAGTGAAGCATCTGGTTTGAAAGTATGGTGACAGCACAGCTGAAAGAAATGGGAATACTCTGGTTTTCTTGTTTTATCATAGAATGGTTTGGGTTGGGAGGGAGCTCAAAGCCCACCCAGTCCCACCCCCTGCCATGGGCAGGGCTGCCACCCACTGGGTCAGGCTGCCCAGGGCCCATGCAGCCTGGCCTTGAGCACCTGCAGGGATGGGGCACCCACAGCTTCTCTGGGCAGCTGTGCCAGGGCCTCACTGCCCTCTGAGTAAAGAATTTCCTCCTAACATCTAATCTAAATCTCCCCTCTTTTAGTTTAAAACCATTTCCCCTTGTCCTATCACTATCTGCCTGTGTAAAAAGTTGGTCTCCCTCCTGGTTATAAGCCCCCTTTAAGTACTGGAAGGCCACAATGAGGTCTCTTTGGAGCCTTCTTTTCTCCAGGCTGAACAAGCCCAGCTCCCTCAGCCTATCCTCATAGGAGCGGTGCTCCGGCCCTCTGATCATTTTCATGGCCCTCCTCTGGACCAGCTCCAACAGCTCCATGTCTTTCTTTTCCTGTTTTAGAATATTTTTTGAAAGGCTACGTGTCGAAAGCAATAGGAATTACTTCCCCATGTAATTTCACTTTCTGGGTTTTCTAGTTGAAAAGGGGGAAACAAACTTAAGAGTGCCCTTCTACATACCCCTCACTCAAAGGCAAATACTTCTGCAGGTTCACTTGTATTTCTATCCCAGATGTGGCTTGTTTCAAGGCATTTCTAATGGCTTGCATGTCTCTAGCCTCAGAAGTCCTCAGGGCAGAGACTTTTTTTTGCTTACTCCCTCTGGTCCGCAGACATGGGCTACAAGCTCCTGGGATTTTAATTTTCCCAGCAGCTCTGTTTGCTTCAGCGCTTAGCACTGAGCAGAGACTGAAGTAATCAGTAGCTATCCAGCTCTTGTAAAACAATCATTTGTTTTGAGAAAAAAATATCATGTATAAAGTGCATTGTAAAACAACACATGGATTACACACCTCTGTCTCTTCAGACAGTGACTGTGTGGAGATGTTGTGGGAATAAAGCGCTTCAAATCTTTTAGTGATGGCCATTCTTCTGGCACAGAATCTTATATCAGTTCTTGTGTGAAATACGAATGAATATTAAACCAGGGCAGTAGGTTTCATTATCTGTTTGTTATCCAGCCCTCTTCTGTGAAGTCAGACAGGCATTATTCCATATCCAAAAAGACAGAAACATCAAAAAGCTGAATGCACGCCTTGTGTTTGCACTGAGAAACTGCATGAATGATTCCCCTATTGAATTTTCATTTCTGCAGAAAAAACCTTCTTATCTGACTCATTTGACCAGAAATTCCATCCCTAGCAAACCCACAGAGATGCACAAAACTTGTATTGCATCGATCCAGCAATATTTGAATGTTCCTTGTGTTCATTTGTCAGAGGAGACAGTTTAATGTAATAGCTGCGACAGTGAACGTTAACATCCAAATCTTTAGATTCTCTTTTCAGCGATGCAATTTATACACACAGATTTCTATTTGCAGTTTTGGTAGCTGCAGATAGATAAATGGAGGCAAAAATGTAGATGAGTAATTACTGAGTTTTTTTGCAACAAGTCAGAGGGAGATATGAATTAGCCTGTGGTTTATGCCTCCATTCATTTGCAAAAATAAAAGGCTATAGGCATAGTAATTAAATTAATTATTTTTGCCCATTGGAAGAATGACAGATTTTAGCAAACGAAGCCCTGGAAGTTTTGTTCTCGCGTGCCCTGTCCACGGTTCTTAGCAAGTTTCATAATGGATTTTAGCAGCATTAGTGCTACCTGTCATAACTACATAATTACAGCACCTAATTATATTATTACTTATTTACTCTAATTATGTAATTGGATGTAATTGGTGCAATTACATAACTCCTCAACCAGCTGAAAACTGCTTTAAAACCAGCGTATGTTCATAAGAGCAGAGGATACTGCGATGCGTTAGGCCGCATCCCTAAAGCAGTCTCCAGTGGGAAATAAATGGTTCTGTCCTCCTGCCATTGAGGTCATGGGGACCTTGAGCCTTTTCTATGGTGATTGTATCTTAAAAGGATTCTTCCGTGTCTTGTTTGGTCTCTAAATAGATCTTCCCTGAATGGCAAATTCCTGATCTGAAGCATCTCTTTAGGCTACTCAGGATCCCAGTATTTCCACTGCAATCCACAGCACAATTCCTATCAACGTTACAAGGATTAGGCAGAAGAGACAACTTGAGTCTGAAAGTCTGAACAACAACTTTCTTTGCTTACTCAGTTTTTTAAAGGCACTTTTTTTCTTTTCATTGGTAATGTGACAAAAGATTTTAACTGCTTCATTGTAAACGTTTAGAAGTTTCGTTTTGAAGGTGTCAGTTTTACTAATATTATTAAATAAAATACTTATTTGGCAAAACATCTTGGCCATTCCTATGTCATGAGGAAAAATGTGTTCCCCATTTTGAAAAATTCTAGCTCTTTGGGTTTTTGGTTGTTCTTTTTGGTGTTTGAGGGTTTTTTGTTTGGTCTTTTTTAGGTACTGAAGTTTGAAAATTGAGCTGAACTTAGTGCTCCCTTGAGCTGGTGCTGCTGTATCTTTTCTTCCTCCCGCCAGTCTCGTGCTTTTGCCTTCTTTTTCTGTTAGACACCCAGAAGTGGGTGTTAAATCCAAAAGCAGGGCTGGGAGTAGCGCCAAGTGAGCCATCAAGGAGCCGCACGGTAGCTGTCATTCTGCCCGCGCTGTGTGCTGGGCAGTGCAAGCCATTTTCTGTCGGCTTCCTGCTCTCTGCTGCCCCGATGCTCCCCGGGCTCAGACCTTGGCAGGGACACTGTGAGCTCCTGGCCAGCGTCAGCTGTGAGGCTCACGGGCAGCTGTGACCCCAGCAGAGCTGTTGGGTGTCACCGGTGCCACGGCAGGGGCTGCCCATCCTTTGGCACTGGGAGGCCTGACGTCCAGCCTGTTCTGTGTCCATCCCTGAGCAAAGCAGGGCATCTCCAGCTCTGGAGGAGGCAGATCCAAAGGAAAACAAGCAGGTGAGGTGGAGGCAGTGGAAAAGCACAAAGAAAGGGGAAGAGTATCCTGACAGCAGGCCAGCAAGCAGGAGCAGGGTCTGTAGAACACGCTGTTCTTTACTGCTGTCAGTGTTTTTCACGGAATGTAATAAAATAATACGTACTAAAAGGGCTGTTGACCTCAGGCCTTAAAATATAACTTCTTTGTAGAAGAAAAAGAAAATGTTCTGACATCCAGGATTTTTCTATTCTGTTATCCTTTGTTTTTTTTAAATGTTTGGAGGCAAAGATTTTCCCTGCTAGCTTTTCTCTCTGGCCTACAGATACTCCACGATTCTGTGCCACTCTTGTTACAGGCAAGGACTGCTGTGCTGGCAGAGTCTAAGAACGACCTAAACCATAGAAATGTCAGGCCGGGGTAGCATGAGCACTGCAGGAGGGACGCTCTGGTGGACAGGAAGACGTGCTGGGTGTTTTTCACATGCACTCTGGTGATTCATGCTGGACAGTTGGAGAAGTTTCCTCCCCCAGATGTCCACCAGACCCTTCTGTTGCAATTTGCCACAACAATAGCAGAGAGGGCAGGACAAGCAATGTGTTTGCTCACGCCTGAGCTTCTGCAGCCCTCAGCCCTGTGTACCAATGTGAAAATCGATGGCCATTTAAGTCACGCCAGTCTGAGCTGCGCTGGTTGGGGAGTGGACGCACCACTGCTTCTGCTGCCTCTTTGTAGGTAGGAAAATAGTCAGCAGGGAGAAAGGGCACACGGCTGATAGGGGTGACCCCGTCAACTGCTGCAGCTAAATCTGCCAGGGGCTGTGAGCTGTGGTTCTTAAACTGGCTCACTATAATAAACTGGTATTTTTAAGGTTTCTTCGTTATCATAAATTCTAGTTCAACCCCAAGTTTCCAATCTGGCAACTCGTGGACTTGAAGATGCTCGCAGGTCTTGTGCGTCCAAATGCTCTGCTGGAGTGGGGCACGGAGTTGATAATTTTCGGGAAGCGAGTAATGCTCCCATTGTTATGACTGATTTACTTTACTGTTAAAAACTGGCCTTCCTCCAAAGGAGAGCAGATGTTATCAAAGCAAAGCTTGCGAGGATGAGATGTATGTACATAGCATTAAGCTATGCAACTTTTCCTTAATTACTTTTATGAGACTGATACAATGCATGCCACATTATGAGTAATTACTTACGTGGCAGTTATACCAATAGCACAAAAGCTGGGTGCTAAATAAGATCTGAGGTCTCACTGACAGGCTAATTTCCTAGGAAATAATGTCGGTTTTGTCTGCTGTTGGGTTTTCATAAAGTAAGCAATTAAAGAAATGTGCCTAAATAGATGATTTCCCACTCCCGTTTTTTGTTATGCTCAATATAGGGGAGAGACAGAGTGAGCAATCAGCTCTCTGTGTCCTCCGCGTGGAAGCAGGCCCTCTGGGAAGCCCAGGGCTTCAGATTAGGTGAGCCAAGTCCTAGGAAAAATCATTTTTCTGCATCAAGGCCTGCCTAAAATTAACAGAGCATCTCAGAGCTGTTGAGTGATGATAAGGAATCACTGAACAGAGCTGGAAGTGTCCTCAGCACAGGTTGAACCGCTGCTTTTGACCCTCATACACCGGAGTGTTACGCAGTTTTGCATTTACAGAGCACATTGACATGCTGTTGCCCTTCCTTCTGCTAGGTATTGAATTATTTTTCTATTGTCGCTTTTCCTATTGTTTGAAAATAACGTTCATTTCTTTAGGTAGTCCCTTACTGTTTTGTTCTCCATACAATTTTGCCTCTACATTATTATCTTACCAAAGTGCTGCACACCTCCCTCTCCACTTCATAAAATAAGCAATTACAGCAACGTGCCTAATTAGCTGATTTCCTGCCCATTTGTGTGTTTCTCAAAGCGTGAAAAGTTAGCATCACGTGAGGACTTGGCATCTCTGTGCAAAGCTCCTACTCTACAAGAGAGGAGAGCATCTTCTTTTCCACATCAAGGGCTGTGCCTCTCTCAGAAATGGGCTCTTTTTGGTCCACCGTAAATAATTTGGTTGGCCTCCTTGGCTCGGTGATGTGTGGGGTATGGGGAAATAAAAGGAAAGGTGAGCTTCATTTGGGACCTCATTTAAAAGCTTGAGGTTTTAGTGGCTTAAAGTTTATATACATTCTTTCCAGACAAGTAAAATTATTTCTCCTGTTGCTGCTTGAACAGGAAACGGTATACCTGATCCTGCTTCCTTAGAAATTATGCCATTAGCTGGAACAAGAGGAAAACCAGCATCAGTCACAGGTGCTACAGCACAGGCAGTTTTGGTGTGAGCACTGGAGGGGTGGAAATTGCCTTCATCTCTGGAGCTGATTCAGTGTGGGGGCAGCCATGCCACTGTGCGGTGCCATTGTCCCTGCTGCATCCCTGCTCAGCCCTACATGTTATTGTCAGCTCCCAAAGGGGCAGGTCCTGACACCAGCACAGCCCTGGCTATTTGTCCCTCTCCTTTGAAATTTCTTCTGAATAAAAAGCTGTAATGTAATTGGAAGTTACAGAGTGGAACCTAAAACTCTCTGAGAGTGTATTCATCCTGAGGTTTGTTTTTCCCCTGAGGTCTGGGAGCAGTGGGTTGATAATACGCAGCACTGGTCTTTTTGGATCCTGTGGTGTTGGAGCTCTGTTGTGAGCTTAGCTTGATTCCCACTGCATTTGAAAGATTTGGCCACCTATCTGTTGAGCAGTATTGAGGCTTTGTGGACTGGTTTTGCTCTGAAGATGGATTCTGCCTTGATAGTACAGCATGGTCACAGCCTCCTTGTCCTTCTTCCAATTTCATTCAATTTGCTAATTAAAATGAATGAGCCGAGTTGGTTCCTCTTTCTTTGTTTGCTGCTGGCCTTAAAATCTCAAGGAGGGGTCTGGACGCGAGGCAGTGTTCCTTGAAACTTGCACATCCCCACGAACATCCAGGGGAGGTGTTCCAGCTGGAGCGCCCTGAAGCTGAGCAGTGCTGCTGGCAGGACACGGGGCTGCGGTTCCCTGCTGGAATCCACTCCTGCCTCGACCTGCCAGAGGCTGGAGCTGTTAGCTTTCCAGGCAGCTTGCAAAAACCGTCTTTTATCCCTTTGTTAAGGAGCATGTGGCTGAGATGGATCTGTGTGTGGGCAGACCTTTATTCTGTGATTTCACATGGTGGGAAGGCTGTCCAAGGCACCTAGTTGTGCCTGAAAACCTGGCAGAAACGGGCAGATTCTCTTGGGAATGGAAGTACATGGCTTTGCCTAATGAAACCTGGACCTTAGCTGGGGTCACAGATACTGATAAGAAGTTCACCCCCAGAGGGACAATGTAATGCTCAGATCTCAAAGCATATAAACTGACTTCATTTGACTTTGCACTCTAGGAGAAGCAACGAAGCAGGAACACATCAGTGTTATTTGACACTATTATTGCAACATTTGAAAATAATTATTGTTCTTTGTATTGCAGTGTTACTGAGCTTCTGGCTTCTTGAGCGGGGAAGATACTCCAAAGTTGTCCACAGCTAAGACAGATAGCTGCAGATGCTGAGGGAAAAGAGGGGCTGTGGGTTTCCCAGAGACAGAAGGGCCGTTCGTAAAAGAGCAGGGAGATGAGTCTGAGGCTGTTGTCTTAGCAGGAACACCATGTAAAAGTTAAAACTCGAATCACTGGGATGAGATGCTGCGAGAAGTAAAGCAGGGAAAAGCTGCAAAATGTAGTCCTGCTCCTGAGTTCTCACAGCTGAGAGACAGCGAGAGTTGCGATGATGCATGCACCGGCGTGAGCTCGTTTTGCAAGGTGTCATGGATATGATGAAGTTGCTTGTTTTCTGTGTCTGTTGTGGCAAGAAAAATGTGCAGGTCCGTATTACTCCGCATGGATAAGTTTCTGAATTTGTATAACTTTGGTCTCATTGTGCCACTTATCTTCTGGGATCTGCTTTATGAGATTCGTGTCAGGTTTTTCGGTTTGGTTTCGAGGCTCGTTCACGGAATCTGCTCTCTTTTTAGTTCAGTGGTTGTGCGTATGATAAAAAGCTAAGATTGCATCATCTTTAATAAAAGAGAAGATATATGGCCTAAAGAAATCAGATTAGCTGTAAAGAAAGAAATCAATCAGACTGGCAAATTGTATCTGTGGGACAAAGTGCAAAATGTTTGTTTCATACGGTATTTATTGAACGGATTTGTTGAGAAGATGGTTAAAAATGCTGCACAGAAAAAAAAATCAGGAACCATTTTGTTCAATTTAAATGACATTGATGTATTTTGTACATCATGAAATCTTGCAATATTACCAACAACAATCCCTGATAAAGTACTTTACACAATTGCCTCGCAGGGCATTTTGAGATAAAAGTGTGTATCGGAGATTGTAAATTGGCTGCATCCAATTTATATATAATGGAACCCACTACAGCCGTCCTACAAAATTCAATAGATCAGGAATCACATTACAGTCCTGTGAGTATGGGGTAGTAGTAGCTTTAAAGAGTCTCCAAAACAAACAGGCAAGTTTAAATCATATTTAATGAACCCCGTGTATTTTATACACGTGATTAAAATGTTTTGTCTCTGTTTTTCATTTTGCCGGGTGCTGCTGAAGGAAAATTGTAACTCTGGGTTTGTGAAACTGATCATCTGCTTGTTCTCAAGAGAAAATGCATTTTAATTGAACAGAACAAGCCATATTTAAATGCTGGGCTAAAAAAATAAAAATGGAAAAAAGAAACAAAACAAGAAAAAGCAGATCTGTGCAGAGGATCCATTTCAGGATTTTCCTAGCAATGTGAGCAGAAGAGCTAAATGAAAGCGTGGTACAGGCAGATAGAGGTTCACATCGCAGCAAGGCATTTTTTTCCATATTGATCCGTGCCTGCAGCCTCTGAAAGCAGTGCACAGTAGCCATGAACCCGAGTGAGCAGACATTTCACTGCGAGGGCTCAGTTTTGCCATTTTCCACCTCTTCCCCAAAGGCTCTGGGAATACAAGTGCTCTGTGGCTCACGGCCGAGCCCTGTGAGGCCTGGTGGGATCCAGCCATGGGCAGAGCCTCCAGGGGCCTCTCCTGGGCCTCCCTGTGCATGCAGGTGGGGAGCTGGGCTTGCAGAGCAGAGGAATGTACACAAACCCAGGGTGAACAGTTGAACACAGCAAGTGGTTTGCAAACAGGTTGGAGAGCGGTGGTGGTGTTCAGGGCCATATGGCTGAAAGGTGGCCGTGGCCTGGCGGTGTTTTGTCAGGAGTCGCTTCAAAGAGAAACCCAGGGCTCTTTCTTCTCTGGCAGATGCTCGAGTGCGTGCATTATACAAGTGCATGGTACATGCACGGTCATGTCTTTGTTTAACAAGAGTTCTTTTCTACAGTCCATTAAGGACAGGTTATAATTCTGATTAATTTTGAAAGAAGATGTACTTTAAGTTGTCCTTTCACATTGCACCATGTGCAGAAGACATCAGAGTCAAAATGGGCCCAAAGGAGAACGTTCAGATTGGGATTCGGGGAGTATCCTAAACCAGAGCAATCGCACTGCAATCGGTGAAGCTATGCCCGTGCAAAGCTGAGAACAAGGTCAAGTCCTGAGCCTCTGAAAAATGAGTCTCCAGCTGAGTCTTTGTATTTCCCAAAGATTCTGTTACACCAAATTGAAGCTAAAGCTAGAAAATGGACAGTACTTGCAAAAAGCAAGGTGACAGGGCCAGAGAACTGAATCTAAATGTCAAAAAATGCATACATTTCAACAAGTACGAGCATGAATCCCGTGCTACAGAAAGTACAAAGCACAGGTCGTGGTTGGGAGGTTAACAGGGGAGTTAGACCCTGATCCACTGTATCAAACCAGCTCTTGTTTTGCCAAAAACAGGTCAAAATCTGTGGTGTCCTTACCAGCTGACAGTAGCTATGTCTCTAAGGAGCAGACAACCTGCCTGTCCCCACAGCAGTACTGTGGGGTATGCAGTGGTGTTAGTGGCACAGCCTGTGTCTGGAGTGCTCCTCCCAGCATGCTTTGCAAAAGGAAATCAATCTTAAAAGGAGATCAGAAGAATGGGGCTTCAGCGAGGCGGTCCAGTCCAGGCAGGTTGATGGTGTGCAGGCAGGAATGGCATGGGGCTGGACAAGCACCCTGATTCTGTTCACTTTAAATGCAGTCAACAGAAGTATCATGGGAAAACGCAGCCGTTCAGCTAGACGAGAGCCAGCATGGAGAACGAGCCGTGAATTTGCTGAAATGCTGCTAGGAGCAGTGGGGGAAGGAGAGGGAGAGTGGAGCTGGGGCTGGAGGCACCTTGGCGGCAGCAGTGGAGCCTGCGGGCAGCTCAGCCCTCTCTGGTCACCGGGGTGCCCAGGCGCTGTGCCAGGCGAGGTGCCACCCGGCCCCGCGGGACGGAGCCTGTGCAGCTCGATAGCAGCACCGCAGCGAGCTGTGGAGGAGATGGAGAGCTGCCAGGTGCCTCTGCGCGGAGACGGCCATTGCATTATGCTGTTCTTCCCCTACTGAGACAGCTGGAACTAAAACAGAGCCTCCCATGCTGCCATTAAAAGGTTCTTTTTTAAGGACATGTGCACTTAATGTCAGAATATTGAAACCATACCCACGTGAATAAAGTTAGTAAGCCAGTGATTCATTGCTGCTTCAAATCTCTATCTAGCCACAGTAAATTCCTGCTCAGTAGTGACAGTCTGTGTCCACATGCAGGCAATGATTTACAGTTCTGTGTTTTGTATCAACAACATCTGTTTAACAAAAGAAAAAAAATAGCCAAGAACATTTATTTTCTAATCTCTGTACCAGATGTTTCTTTATGCACAAGATCCAGGGATTATATCAGAAATAATTTAATTATTTTAAACGAATAATCCAAAGTGTTTTTCCTAAAGCATGTCCCGTAACCACTAACAACGTAAAAACACAGGAATGTGGAAAAATAAATTCATATTTTGCACAAATCTATAATTGTATCTATTTTAAGGGCACAAGTATGAAGAACAAAATCCTACCCTGAGATGGTTGTGTTGGGATTCTTGAAGATTTGCAGAGGAGAATATCAATTCTCAGAGCTGCAATAGAGATAAGGTGGCAGAGAGGGATGGAGAAAGCGACAGCTGAGAAATGGACACTTGCCCCGGGCAGAGGAGGGCCCGGGAAGCCAGGGAGGCTTCAAGGAGAGGTGCTGGGCTGAGGTGGGTGCTTGAGCTCTCCTCCCTCAGTGTAGCACAGAAGTCACAGTGCACATCACAGCATAGGAGTGTAGAGTAATTTAGGTTGGGAGAGACTTCCAGAGACCTCCCCGTGCCACCCCCTGCTCAGAGCGGGTCCAGGTGAAGCAGTTGCTCAGGGCCATCTCCACTTGCACGGTGATCCAGCCCCTGCCTAAACTGGTGGCCCTTTGCTGCCCTCGCTCCAGCTTGTCTGTGCCTGTCTTGTACTGGGGAGCCCCAGCGTGGCTGCAGTGCTCCAGATGCAGCCTTACAGGTGCCAGCGGGAGGGCGAGGATTGCTGCCCTCCATGTGCTGGCCACGCTCCAGCAGATGTGGCCCAGGGCGTGCTTGGCCTTTTCCACTGTATGGGCACGCTGCTGACTTCTATGTGTGGGTTTGCCCACAGCAGGGGTGCCAGATCACATTCAAACTTAAGGGCTGGCTTGTGAAAAAATACTTTTGTGATCTTTTTCATCTCTTGGAGGTAAATGCCCATCCCTTGTGTTCCTTAAGCTTTGGGGGGCTCTTTCTTGAAAAAGCAGGGTCCTCCTCCACACTGCTTCAAGCTGAGTCCCAAAACTGCCACACACAGCACCGGAGATCTTAGGTTTATCCTCATTCCTCACCACAGTTTTTTGAGGGATATCGCAAGCTGGAACGCCGATAGTGGAACGCTGCAAGACATTCCTAAGCGACTGGCCTAGATACCAGTCCTGGAGAGCTCACAGTGATGCGGAATGAAGGTGATAGATTCTGTTGCAGCCCTCAACAACATTCAGCCAAATTAAAATGAAAGTGAATGCATCAATGACGCTGCTAAAGCAGACGGCGGGGCTGCGTTACGGTTCCAACCTTCTCTTAGGGGGAAACAGATCTCTGTATTTTTCAATGCGCCGTGGAAGTTGTGGGCTATATCAATCTAGTATAGACCCAGTCAAAAGTATTGCTTTCCTCGTTGCATAAAGATTTATCTGCAATTGCCGAGGTTTATTTTTACTTTCCTTGAGTTACTGTTGTGGTTGCATATAGCTGCATAACAATTCCTAATTTCCCTGCCTATATTCTTGTACAGCACAGATTGCTTATCAAACGCAGCCTTAACATTAAAGTGTCAAACAGGATTTGCAGAGAGCTATTTGGGTTTGTAGTTTAGGGTGAACGTTTATCAAATTGCGGATTAGCTGAATCATGCACTGAACCAAATTATTATTGTCTGTGATTAAATCACAAAGTGGTTATTGCCCCGTGTCATCTAAAGCACACGATAGTTTAAATCTTCAAAATCCCTTTCTGAGGAGGCTATAGCAGCTACGTAGCTGCAGACTTTTATGGCCAGACTGCGTCCCCAGGCAGAAGAAAGCCAGCTTTCTGAAGGTAGCTCGGGCTGATCACTCTCTGCTTCTGTGGGCAGCTGGTCTGGGAAAGAAGCGGATGGCCTTATTCACACCTCAGACATGCAGTCATTTTTTAGTAAACAGACCTCTCGGTACCTGGAGCTGAAGTATTTTTTCAAGGTGCTGGCTCAGGAGAGGGGGCTGAACGGCCCTGCTGGTTCTTGTACCTGAAAGGACACAAGCAGCAGTGCTTAAAGCTTGTCTGTGTTCACGTGGAGGCACAGGTCCTAGGGCACAACGGAGCCTGAGCAGTGCTGCTGGTGGGACGTGGAGGCCGCTGGGTGAGCAGCGGTGGCTGCCCTGCATACCCTGAATCAGGTCTTACCACCCCAACATGCACTTGTCATCTCTCTGCAGCCATAAGAGGCTTTTCCAGGCTGCCATGATGGCTCCCATCCAGCGCACGCCAGCGCTGAGTCACCAAGGAGTGAGCGGCTTGTGCCGGACATGGGAGCGGTGGGCAGGGGAAGGCGGGGGCAGCCAGGAGGTCACAACCCTGGAGGAGTCACCCAGCAGTCACTGCTCCTTTTCGAGTAGGTGGGAGGGAAGTCCCGAAGCGGCTTGTTTTTGTGTTGCAACCAGGGGTCACGGGGTAGGAAGGGCTGAGCATCGGCACGCTGGGCAGTGCCTGCTAGGGAAATGAAAGCATTGTGTAGCGGGCAATGGCGAGCACTCCGAGCCCGTGGCGATGGCACCGGCAGAACGTCTGCATCGGGCTGCCTTCGCCCCTCCACCTCGTCCCCCTTGTCCTACTCTTTGACCTATTTTCTCTCATTGTTATCTAGCAATCTGTTTTTTGAAAGGCTCAGCCCGGCCTCTCCCGCTGGTTGCAGCTGATCCATCTCTCTGCTGCCTGTGAAAGCAGCACCTCCTGAAGGCGCGTCCCCTGCCAATTACTCTGGAGACATGGATTCAGCTCAGCGTGAGAGTTCCATTGAAGCCAGTTGGCCATGCCAACGGGACAGGGATGGCTCGAGAAAGACTTTTTACAAAGTACAGAAACTCCAGACAAATTTCTTCACTCTTTCCTCCCTCTGTGCTCAGACAAAGCTAGCAAGGTCAGAAAAATGGCAGAGTTCTACATAAGGGAGGGTGCAGCCCTTAGCTCTACCCTCCCCTGGAAAGCAAAGTCACGTAGAAAACTCGGGGAGGCAAGCACAGGCTGTGCTCTGAGCATTCCTCTCTGAGAAGAAGGGTCTGAGGTTTCTCAGCAAGTGCAAGGAGCAATCCCCTGAGCCCTGCGCCTGCTCGGTGTGTGCCCTGCCGCCGGCACCTGGCACGGCGCGGGGGGGACCTGCAGGGAGGTGCGAGCCCGCCTGGGGCCCGCTGCTGCTGGGGGGCTGCCAGCGGGATCCGCTGCCGGGGAGACAGGCAGAGAGAGTGTGCTGCATCGCCGCACGAAATGTCTGCTCTGCTCGTGTGCAGTCCCCTGGCCTGCAGCCTTTTGGCTAGCCCCACCTGCCCTTTTATTTTTTTCCTTCCAGCTGAGCTGGCGGAGAGGAGGCTGCGGCTCCCTTCTGTCCCTGCAGCCTTCCTGTCTGGCTGACTCTCTGCCCTGGACACAGACGTGGGCTCAGATGTGAGTTCTGCGAGGCACACATCGTGCTCGAGGAGGGAGGGTGCAGCGAGGAGATCCTGTGATCCGTAGGTGGGCTGCTGCGGTTGGGCTGAGGATAGCTGCTGTCTTGTGCAAGAAGGGAATAACAGTCGCAACGTACCGCCCTCGGCACAGCTGTTTAGAAAGAAGGTTTCTGTACGTTTTAGCAACTCGTTTTGTGTCCAGGCAGCTGCTTCATTTTAGAGAGCTCTGTCCACATAGCTCACTGTGCGTGTGCTCGTTTGTGCCGGAGCTGTGCTGCCTCACGCTGACCTGGTGCTGTTTATGGGCTGTGACAGCTGTTGGCAGGGGTTTGCCCCGCTCCCTACCAGCAGCCCGCCTCGCCCGTGTGGGTTGTTGGCTCCAAATGTCGGCCTGAGCCCAGGGAAGCGGCTGGATTCCTAACAATAATAGCTGAGACACGGCAGATGACACACTCCAAAGACCACAGCAGTCGAGGGGGTGATGAGCTGGAGGGGCCGGGAGCACCTGCAGCACCTCACGGGGCCGGGCGCCTTACAGCTTCAACACGTGCGGGTTGGTCAAGGTGAACCTTGGGCTGAGCCCATAAACGTGCCAGTCCCAGAACATGTGTCTGGTGTTGTACAAACACATTAACTGCCTCGAGTTAATGGGCAAGCAATTACCTTGAAGTAAAAGCAGCTTTCCTGCAGCCGAGCGGCCACAGAGTGCCTGTCCCCCCACAAACACTGCCAGCTCACCAAAACCTTCTGCAGAGGAACCTTTTCCAGTTTGTGCTGCGGAACCTCACAGATTTGTGACCGAAAGGTTTTGTCCCCTGAGGCAGCTGCTGACTGCTCATGGTACAGACTCGGCAAGCAGGGCTCTGTGCCAGAGCTCATTTTCATGCCGCCCTTTAAGATTATTAGAGTTTTGCAGCTCACAATACAACGAAACAAATGAGGTAGTACCGACCAGCAAACGCATGCCGTTCAGCCAGGGAACATAGCCAGTGTGTGCATTATAACGGGGCTGTTGGTGGAGGACAAACAAGTACTTCTAACTTAAGACAGGTTGGTGCTTTGTGTGACATAGGCACACAGCAGGACTGGTTTCACTGGGTGTGTGCGGTCAGAACCAGGAAGCAAAGCCCTGCTGGTGCCTAGCGTAGTGCTGGGGACTACCAGGTGAGAGCCTGTGGCCAGCTGTTCGACCTGCCTGCAGGAGCCAGGAGCTGCTTCTGAGAAGATCTAGCAAAGGGCATCTCACGGCCCTGGCAGCAGCGCTCGGTGAACGCAGGAAGCGCAGTGCTGGAGCCTCAGGTTGCTCTCCCCTGCAGCCTGGCCTCGGAAGGCTCGGTGCTGCGGTGAGCCTTCCCGAGCAGCCCCGCAGCTGGCTCCTCGAGCAAGAGACGCTGCAACGGGTGCAGGTAGCGGAGCTCTCCAGGAGATGTTCAGGCACGACTGCAGCTCTGTTCGCTGTAGCTCCTTGGAATTTGCTTTCTGTGACTGTCGTGGCAGACAGATTTGCTGGCAAACATTTTGCAAAAAAAAAAAGAAAAAAGCGCTGACCTAGCAAAGTGCTGTGCACAAACTGAGCTTAGTGCAGATGAGTACACCTGTGCTTAATGCTAGGCACGTGATGAATGCTTTGCTAGATCCCAGCCAAAATAAATTTAAAATAAATATCAGAGCGTGCTCATGGAAAATGAATGCTGGTCTTGTAAATGTACCCGGTTGCAGCAGAAATCAGAACCTCCAGCTGCATGTGTCTGTGGGGATATCCAGCAGGGAGGGGGCACGTGATCTGCACCAGCAGAGCTGGTGAAAACAGGTTTTGATTTGAATGAGTTATGACCCATTGAAAATGGCATCATGCGTAACCACAGCAAATTGTCATAATGAGATCACGAGGCTCGAGAAACGGGCAGAGAGGAAAGGCCCCATTCCCCCAGTGCACACGGCTGACCGAGCCGCGGGCTGCGGAGCACAGCCAAGGGGCACCGTCTCCGTCCCCAGGCATCCCGTCATTGCAGTGACAGCACCAGGGGTTGCGCAGCTGGACGAAAACTCATTAGAAGTGTTGAGTTAAAAAGAAGGAAACAACCCAGCACTCTTGTGGCTTTGCATTTAGTATTGTACAGGGTAACAGGGGATCGGGCTAATGCAAATAATGGAAAAATATAAACACCGTAAGTGCTTCCATCCTCAGGGCAGCTTTCTGAGTTAGCTTGGTGGTCCCTAAGCATGTTCCTGATGGAGGGCAGGGCCTGGTGGTCAGGGCAGAACATGACATAGTTGAAAGCAGCCATCTCCCTCTGGAAGCACAATAAAACATATTCACTTGACACTTCCATGGGCTTCTAAACTCATAGGCGTGATCCTGCCTGGGTGGATCTGCTTGCATAAGACCACCACTGGATGTCCATCTGCAAATAACGCAGAACCACCTCTGGCTTTTTTATTTTTGTAGTACAACCAAAGAAGCTGAAAGGCAAAGTCTGAGACAGCAGTAGGTGTGATGCACCTGAGACTTTACCAGGTGCTAAGCCCAGACAACGCTGAGCCTCCTCTTCTCCAGACTGAACCATCCCAGCTCCCTCAACTGCTCCCCATAACACTGTGCTCCTGACCCCTCGCAGCTTCGTTGCCCTTTTCTGGACACGCTCTAGGGCCTCAATGTCTTTCTTGTAGCAAGGGGCCCAAAGCTGAACACAGCACTCGAGGTGCGGCCTCACCAGAGCTGAGTACAGGGGGATGGTCACCTCCCTGCTCCTGCTGGCTGCACTATTTCTGACGCAGGCCAGGATGCCGTCGGCCTTCTTGGCTACCTGGGCACACTGCTGGCTCGTGTTCAGCCGAGCATCAACCAACACCCCCAGGTTCTTTTCTGACACACAGCTTCCAGCCACTCTGCCCGAAGCCTATAGCGTTGCATGGGGTTATCGTGGCCAAAGTGCAGGACCTGACACTTGGCCTTGTTGAACCTCATCCCATTGGCCTCAGCCCAGCGATCCAACCTGTCCAAATCCTTCTGGAGGGCCTTCCTACCCTCAGGCAGATCGACACTTCCCCCCTTCTTGGTGTCACCTGCAAACTTACTGAGGGTGCAGTCAGTCATGCAGGGCACTGGAAGAAACACTCTCCAGCTCATGCTGTTTCTGTTTTATCAAGGCATGTGTCTGTGGAGGCCTGTTGCAAAACACCATGTGTATGATTAACCACATCCTCCCTCTCCCCGAAGGTGGAAGGCAGAGGTGTGTTGATGTCACGCATCACTGGACACAGAGCCTATTTCCTTTGTCTCGTGCATTAGGGCAAATCTTGTTGCTTGGCATGTGGTTGCTGCTCCTCCTACGCGTGCACCCTCCAGCCTGTTACAGGTTGCACACCAATAACCGTGCCCCTGGGCCAGGGAGGGGATTCAGACTCGTGCTGATGCACTGCATTCCCAACTTGTATCACCTGTCTGCAGCACTTCTGTTATCAGATTCATAGCCTGAGTCCATGAATATCTTTGTAGTGCTCAGGCCTTAGCTGATCAACCCTCCTCTGTGGCCTGTGTAAAATGCCTGCTGTGTGTTGTCTACCAAGGAGAAGTCCCTCTGAGCCTACATTCTCTGTTCTCAGCGTAGCAGTGTTGCATAAACCCCTACTAATGCTGCTGTTTTTCTGATACCCGTGCAGGAGAAGAATTTGGACTGGTTCCCTCGGATGAGAGCCATGTCCCTGGTCAGCAATGAAGGCGACAGCGAGCAAAACGAGATCAGGAGCCTGCAGGAGAGGCTGGAGTCAACCATGAGCCTCGTGAAGCAGCTTTCTGGCCAGCTCGCTGAGCTGAAGGAGCAGGTGGGTGCCTTGCCCTGGCTGCAACCTGAGCGCGTGCAGTGGGCGTGCTAGCTCCCACAGGTGATGGTCAGGACACCATTACAAAAGAGACTTTTGTCTGAGCACAGTTTCATCTTTCCCTCCAGTAAGCTTTCTTTCTGAGTAGACACGGTGACAAGGGTTTGCAATGAAGTTGTACTCGGTTAGCAGCAGCAGGGAGCAGGTGAGGGGAACAAGTTACGAAATGCCCCGGCGGTGCACGAGGACAGAGGTGGGCTCTGCACAGCCTGGCAGCAGGGCAGGAGCAGCAGGAAGAGCTGCCTACTGATGGCAGTCCGCAGAAAAGCGTTCTGAACCTGACACGCGGGGGTCTCTCTCACCAAGAATACTGCAGCACTGGTGTGAGAATTTGCTCAGCCTGTCACTTTGCCTGTGTCTCTCAGTGCTTCTCCCCTGGCTCCCCTCCCTGGCATATGGGGCAGCAGGTGCCAGCCTCCCTCACAGCCCTGCTTCCTGCCTCCCTCTCACCTCAGGACCAGAAGGCCAGCTCCCTTTTCACATAAGATGCCGCTCACCTCTGGTTCATTCATTGCAGCCTCAGAAAGGCATTGCTGTGTTTCTGTATGGGATGCACTTCCAGCGGCCTGAGCAGAGCCATCTCATCGTCCCCCTTCAAATCTCTCCTTCAAGTTCTTTCTCTGTATGAAAAACTTCACAGAGGGTTAGGGATGTGCTGCACCCATTGCTTACTGCGCTTATCTGTACTGCCCTGGCTGGATTTTCATCTCCCTCTGGCTGCCCCTGCTTTCTCCTGGCTTGAATTTAAATTCTTCGGGGCTGGGACCACCCTTAAATTCTGTCACTGTGCAGCACTGAGTGCAAATGCTGACCCTCTGCAGGGCTGCACAACACGAGAGCAGCACAAATGATGCACTGTAAGACCTGCCGCTGGAAAAGAGTCACGTACAAGTGGGAACTGAATGTCCATACTTTGCAGGAGACAGTTCTCCCACTTCAAAGGCATCTCTCACTTGTATTTTTTAATGCCGAAGAATAGAATCCCACTCCCTGTTGTTTTGCTTATATGTATCTTGTTCTGTGACTGCTAAATAATAGTAAAAAACGAAAAAAAAATCTCAACTCGTCTCTCTCTCTGCCTTTCCACCTTAGATGACAGAACAAAGGAAGAACAAGCAGAGGCTGGGCTTTCTTGGATCAAACACACCCCATGTGAATCATCACATGCCACCACCCTGATACCATGGGGAGAAGCCGTGACTAGCCTTTCATCAGTATTCCTGCTTTATTATAGAATAAAAAGCTGAGATTGAGAGGAGTGAACAGTGCCTATTGTTACAAAGTTAAAAACAACCAAGTGCCAAGATGTTAAGTGGTTTAGCTCTGGGAACAATTTGTAGCTGTTTTTCATGGTTGAAAGGGACCACAACCTAGAATGCAAGAGATACAAGGCAGTTCCTTTGTGTGCGTTCAGGGGGCCGGCTGGGCTGGGTTTGTGCTCCACGACTCAATGGCTTCGGTGGTGGCTGCTGCCTGCAAGGATGTCGGGCAGCGCCTGGCTGCGTCCCTCGCGCTGCCTTCAGCTTGCTCTGTGAAGTGCTGGCAAAGCCAAGACGAGCCGAGGAAGGAGGAGAAATGTTTATTAGCGCCAATGCAGCAGCCTGGTTCGGAATCAATAGAAGCCGTTCCTTGTCTTATTTGTCGAATAGCAACGTTAGTCATTTTTGCTTGGCATCTACTATTTTTTAATTACCGTAAATGTGTCATTTGGGTAAGCAATGTTGTTGCTTCAAGTAACTTCTACTAGGAGGGAAAGGGGAGAAACCTCAAAAGACTGGATTAAAAAAGAAGAAGAAGAAAAAAAAAGAAAAAGAGTTGCAAAGAGAAACATTAACGCTTTTGAATTTTAGCTGTCACCATGCAATTTCTTATTTATAACATGGAGCACAATGGATCTACAGCTGTGGGAATGTTATGCACATAACACTGACAACATAACTGGAAGTGATTTCTTTCTCCTGGATTCAAATGTTCTCGATTAATGTGGCCGTGAGATTTCACATACTGAGGAGTTAAATGGTGTTTAAAATTCAAGTTCCAATGGAGGATTCAGGAAAAACATTATATCTGTAGTTTGAAGCGTGTGTGGAATTCTTTTATTTTTTTTTTAAAGCTTAGAATTGCCTTTCTACATGGCGCTGTAGTGGTGTCATTACCTTCCATAAACACACTGTCAGCGAGAGCTGGTGGTAGTAAACCAGCACCATATTCTGCCAGCTTTCTTCTGAGCTGAAGATCGTGGCCTCAGCCCTCCTCTGCCTGCCCCTCCTCCTTTGAGGGGCTTGTGGGGCCGGCGCAGGTGATGGGGCACAGGAGCGGTGCTGGAGGAGCTCCCTTCCAGTGCTAGGCTCTAGGAAAGGCGGCAGCCAAACCATCTGCACTGATTTCTGGTGTACTCTCTATTTCCTAAGATGGTTTTAGAAGAAAAGTTGCAGGGTATCCACAGAGCCAAGCGGCTTTTAGGCAGAGATTTTCAGGGCACAGATGGGAGCTGTGGTCCCAGTTCACGTTCATTTCCAGTGGATTTTGGATGCCTAGTTGTCCTTGGTTGCATTTGAAAATGTCTCCATTGAAGTGGAGTCGCTTACTAAACCAAAATATTTTTGCAATAATTTCCCCCTATAATATCCCATTTCGTAACAGAAGCCATTTTGATCAAGAGTGAAAATGCTGTTGGCTCCAGTATTTTTAGTATCTCCCTGGAAAAATGCTGTCTTGTTGTTAAGACACAATTCAAACCAGCAGACCTAGAATAAAGGGAAGGGAGGAGCATTTCCCTCCCTTCATCGCAAATTCAATCCTGATCTTGGAACCCATCTCTTTTCTGGTGTCAGTGAGGTGAATGAGATGAAAATATGCTTTAGGGTCTGATTCTTCTACTGTCAGCACATTTCACTTTGGCTTCTGTTGGGTCCCAGAAGCCACGATCCAGCCTTCATCTGCTGAGGTGAGAAGCAGCTGGTGGTCGTCAGAGCCGACACCAGATCAGAAAAAGTGAGGGGTGGGAAGCAGAACCTTCTAGAGCTCCTCTGTGGGTGTCAGGCTCACAACTTCAGTGCTTCCAGATGCCGGCTGCTTGCTGGGCAGGAGGAGCGGGACGATGCTGCGGGTGTGTCTGGCTGTAGGAGAGCAGAGCAGGACACGGGGAGCTGGTGTTAGGTTGACTGCTAGGCAGGATGAGAGCTCAGAGCAGAATACAGAAGTGCAGTTGTCCTCAGTGGATGGCTGTGATCTGTGAGCTGTTATCTGTCTGGGAGCGTGCCTGCGTGTGACTAAGGCCTTGGTGCTGCAGCCTGGCGGTGCTGGTGAAACCCCTTCGGTGAGGTTGTCTGTCTGTCTGTCTGTCTGTGGGGACAGGCTCCGTGCAGCAGTTAGCGTCCAGCATGGAGAGGTTACAGTGAATTTATTCTGGGAGCTTGCATCAGCCGTGCAGTAACCAACCTCCTGTGTGAAATAAGGCCAGGTTGGCCTCTCTGACTGGGCCGATTGTAAAGCATGATGCCAAGGGAGCTGCACGCTAACGTGACGTCAGGGGTAAGGTTGTAGAGAATCAGACCCTGCAGCTGTACTAATTCAAATTAGTTTATGCAGTTCGTCAGAGCTGGTCACAGCGTGTGTTTCAATAGCAGTTTCCTCTTCCCCACACACACGTGCAGTCATCGTAGGTGCAGAGCACAGTTTACTGGAACTGAGATGAATTATTCACTGTTTATTGGGGGGTTGGCTGCAACTGGACGTGCTTGACACTTCTGCTGTTTACACTTGGAAAAGCAGCTGAACCACTGCACGTCATGGGAGGTTTGTGCTGCTTGAGCTGCGGCTCGGCGCGTCCCTGCCCTGAGCTCGTGCCTGCAGTGGCACATGGCCCATGCTCTGTGCTGCGCCCACTGACATCCCCCAGTTCCAGGGCCCCAGGGGGAGCAAACCCATCAGAACTGCCAGCTGATAGGTGGATGCCAACTGCCCTTTGCCACAGTGCCTGTCCGCTGTCTGTAGCTTCAGAGAGGCCTCGGTAAGCTAGGTGAGTAGGTGATGCTGCTTGCACAGGTTGTAAATGTATTTCACTGAGTGTTTTGATGTTTTTGCTGATTCTGCCAAAGCTTAGGCCCTGTCCTGCAGCTCTCATCCATGTGAGCGATCTGTACCCATGCATGTGGTAACCTAAATAGGAGGCTTCTTACGTGAGCAACAGTTGCAGGGCCAGAGCCCAAGCCTGAAAGATTGTGAAGTACCCCCATCACTGAGTTTATAACAAGGGAAAAAATCATTGTTTTATACGTATATTTATATGTATATCTTTGATTAGCGCAGCAGGGGTATCCTCTTCTTAGGCAAGCATCAATTGCATAACCTATTTATATAAAATGATTGCAAAGAAGTTAAAACATCTAAGAGCTTTTAATGCCTTAGAGAGATTTATAATTATAAGCTCCTTGACAGTTAAAATCTACTTAAGTAAACGTGTCCATTGCTGCTGAATGTAACTTTTAATAAAGTGTGTCATTTTATATATGTTTGTCTCGCTTATTCTTGGTGCGAAGGTGTGGGGAAGCACTTGTTGCTGAGCGTGGAGGGTGGATGGGCCCTGGGCAGCCTGACGTGGTGGGTGGCAGCCCTGCCCACGGCATGAGGTTGGAACTGGGTGGGCTTTATGGTCCCTTCCAGCCCAAACCATTCTGTGACTATGATTCTATGAGTTAAAGCTTCTGGGAAGGCCAGGGCCTGCTCAGGAGACCAGGCTGTTGCAATAAATGTGCTCTGGGTATGCATCTGTTCTTTCTAAGAAGTGACAAATCAGTGGCATCAGTGAGATCCCAAATGGAGAGGCCCAGTCCAGCAGTCAAAGTGAGGATTTGTCTTACTTCAGGCAGAGCTCGTTCCACTCGGGTGAAGGGGTTGGATTGCTGAAGGCCTGATGGCAGGTAAGTGAGTGATTTGCTTGAGTGCTTTTTTCTTACTCCCTAGGAGGAGGGTTGGTGGCAGCCACAGGCCCAGTGATGGAAGTGAGTGCCACCGACGTGCCGCACACCTCGGGGTGTCCTGCTCATGTGGCCTTGGCTCATGGGGAAGCTCTGGCTGCCCACTCAGGCCTGGCCTGAGGAGCATGTGGGGCACTGTGAGGCTTCGAGCATCAGCAGGGCCGGGGTGAGGCACCATCCTCGTGTCCCTCATGAGGGCCATCATCCAGCAGCACCTGCAGCAGCGTGTGATGGGCACCTCGTGTGCGTCTCGTGTAGACCGTCTGCGTTCCCAGCAGCCATCATCTCTCAGGGCAGGGTTACTGGTGGTGCTGAGGAGCCCATCGCTGCCATCACAAGTTGTCCTGCCAATTCCAGCTATTGATTTTGGAAGTCCAGCCCTCAAGTAATGGGAGCACACGAGTTAAAGGCTTAAAGGCGCTGTCTACTTCTCCTGCTAGAGTGGGGTTTTGTGGGTGCAATATTTTGGTTGGATTGGTTTTTTTCTCTCGTGTTTTCAGTGTAACTGCTTCAAATAGGATGGTGAGAGAGAGACTGGGGGTTTTCTCTCTCTTCGAGGTGGAAGGATCAAGGAAGACAAACAGCCAGAGGCCATCATCATTTATTTGAACCCTGGCAACTCGGGCTGAAGAAATCTGTGGTCTTGTGAGAAAAGAAAGTGCCCTACAAACCTGGGGAAGGAGAACATACACCACATAGAAGCATTATTTTTCCAACGGTGTTTCTTACAGAAAGTCAGTATTTATGAGTAAGGTCTCAGTGAGGAAGAAGGCTGCTAATTAATTAATAAGGAAAATCCCATTAAATAGAGCATACTGTTGTTTCTGTGCGCTCCTGATCCAACCTGCCAAGTTTTTGAGTGGAAGCAACTTTCTTTTGCATTCTGTGCTATGACTGTAATGTTAAACAGAAAGGAGCTTGTTTACTGCCAGGCTTCTTAGATCGTGCTGCAAAAAGGATGTCCTGAGAGAAAATGTGCTTTCATACAGCGAGCTTTCAACCTAAGATTACAGACACACTGAAAGAAAAGCCCCCAACCTAGAATTAAGCTCCTGAGCCCAAGTGGTGGCTGTTTCACGCACAAGACTCAGAACCTTCTGGTTTTCAGCACCTTGCTAATTCAAAAGGCATTCCAGGGAGCGAGCGGCTCCCCCGGCATCAGCCGCGCAGTTCAGTGGGCCCGCGCCGGTGTGCCCGGAGAGCGAATCAGACTCATTAGCTTCCACAGACGCTGCTGTTGTGACAAAAGCATCTGCAGGCGAGGATGTTTGCTTTGGAATGAGCCCGCTTGTTTTCTGGGGATGGCTGCCAAGTTTATTTTTAAGCTGAGAAAACTGAGATTTCAGTCTGCTAACCTTTCTGCTGTCCCAGGATGCCCACGGGAGCAGCCGGCAGCGCGGCTCCTGTTCGGAGGCACTCGGACTGAACGTTCCCTATTTGCGCAAAATCATCCCAAACAGACGTGAAATGCCGAAAAAGGAATTCAGGCTCCGGGAACTTTAAATGCGGCATGTATTGCTATCATCAGTTCACACTTGCCTGCTCTATTTATATGCTGTACTTTTAGTGTGAAGCAGGAAGTCGCGAGGCACAAGACAAATGGCCTTTATAACTTGGCTATTTTAAAGCGTTTCTGTTGCTGCAAGCAGCCAGCAGTTACCTTTATTTTTTTTTGCATGGTGCATTTCTTGCCCCACGTCCCCCACCTTTCACCATCTCACCCTGTGCTGCTCCACTGAGGGTGCGACCTGGGCACGTCCATGGCATCCCAGTAGGGCTGGGAAGAAGCCACGTCACAGATCTCAGTCTGTGGGAGCACAGTTGGGCTGGCAGTGTCTGTCCTTACAACTCTAATAGTTCCATTTAAATGTTGTAGATCGTCAACTAGCATGCTATTTAGCTTGGTACAAGCAGGATTTTTTTAGCAGTCCTTCTTGTGGCAAATTATTATTGCACAAGCTTTGACCAACTCACCCATCACTTAACAAATGTGGGTATGGCAAAGTGATACGAAGAGATGAGCAGCTTCTGCTCCACATTTTAACCTCATCCATGGGCAAAAAGCTGCATGCCGCCATTGGGAGCCAGATCAGACCCGTTGCCCGAATCTGGCCAAGGTCCAGGCCAGCTGTGGCTTGGGGTGCCAAGGGACAGGGACAGTGTCACAGCAGGGCTGCTACTGTGGGTCTTACCACCGCCACCCCCATTCAAAAGCCTGCGAGTTCATCCCAATGGGAATAGTAGTTTGGGGGTTAGCCTCCCTCCTGGTCCTCAAAGTTTGCAGTGTGCTGCGTGGGCTGTGTTTCCCATGACAGTGAGCTGCCACGTGAACCATGCACTCTGCCACCTCATCATAACTCGGTGCAATGGCCTTTGACTGTGATATGTTGACCTGCATTTCGCAAGCCTCTCCGAGGAGCATTTGCTCTCTCCCTACAGCTGTAAGGGTGTATTTGCCGCTCTCCCTTCCCTGCTGCACTGGCATTACGGCGTGGGATGCCTGGGAGCTGTGTTAGCGCGGGAGCTGTAGCTGTGCTCAGCTCAGCACAGGGCAATTTTGCAACAAGGCTCAAAACCAACAGTTTCAGTCCTCAGTTGCTCTTGGATGATGGCAGCTGGCTGAGAGTTTGTATTTTTTCAGGTCAACGTCTGCTGGCTTTTGCGGGTGGCTCCAGCCCATTTGTAGCCCACCAGGGAACTGTGGCTTTTTCTGGCTTTGAAGCGTTCACCCTAATTTGATAAAGACAGCAGAATTCATGGTGCTTCTGAAAAACCCTCCCAAGCCTTCATCTTAATGTTTTAAGAGAGAGGGTGTATGTGTTGTGCATGATCGTGTGTGGTTTGCACACACACAACGCCATTCGAGGGTATTTGGGAACACTGGCACGCAGAAACAAGGGTGGGCTGGCTGCAGACCTAAACAAGCAGAGCAGCTGGTGCTGTGAGCACTGCTGTCCCGTGGGAGACGCAGATTTTTCTGCCTGTGGCAAGACTTTGCTGCTGAAGGAGAAGGAGTCAAGAGAGGAGAACGCGGTCCCTGGAGCCGTCCTGCCCTTCCTGTGCCAGCACAAACATCTGCCCGGGTGCCCGGCTGCTCAGCGGGGAGGTGGGGAGATGCTGTGAGAGCTGCAGCTGCGCTGTGCTACAGGTATAACATCATGCAGGGTGAGAAAGGAGAGGAATGAGAGTTCAGGAGGAGCTCTCAAGGGGACGGGAAAATGTCGTCAGGGATGGTGGTCGGACTGGCGGGCCTTGTGAGGAGGCTGCTGCTGAGTTATCGTGGGGAGCTGCTGGTATCAGAAGGTGAGCAGCCATCTCGTTGATCTCGGTTGTCTTTCCAAATGGCAGGACTTACCCAGAAGCTTCCAGTCCAGTGAAAGGGCTGTTGCTCAGGGTCCTTGCTCCATGAAGTCTGGTTTTATAAAAGTTTATCCACAGCACCTCACTTGGGATGAGTGCTCTTTTACATGGTTAGCACAAATCCAAATAAATACAGAAATATAAACTGGGCTGGAAATTTACTGAGTACAAGCTGTCTTGCAAAATTGTCTGTGTTTCCTGGCTCTGGATGGGATGGAAATACCACAAAGCTCGCTTCTCTCATAGTAACGTGATACTTCTGCTTCCGGGCGCAGCTGAAGGAAGGAGGTGGAGGCATGCATGTATGAGGGCAGAAAAAGGAAAAGCAAAAGCAAATGGCAATCAAGGTTTTTTTCTTAGACATGGAAAAAATGGAGCTGTTAATCAGAAATATCAAAGTGGCCACTGTGAGCATCCACTTGAGTGTCTTGTATTGCATAGGCCCTAGAGTTTTATCCAGCCACTTCCCCAAGAGATGGGGCACAGTGCTGAAAAGGCAACCAACCTGCTGGGAGGCCTTGCCGTGACCAGGACACCGGGCTTGGCTGGTGCTTGCTGGGTTCAAACTTCAGCCCAGCTGCTGGTCCCGGTCAGATGCAGCCAATTCCCCTTGGCCCTGCTGGTTCCCTGATGTCCAGGAGAGGGGAACCTGGTCCCGTGGCCTTCCCTCAGCCTGAGGCCCACAGCCATGTTCTTTCCCATCATGTGATGGATTCTTGTATGGGTTTCCTGCAATTTTTCCAGCCTGGCCAAATGTTTTGGAGACAGAAGTTATGTCAATGAAGATGGCAGGGGAGAGAACAAAGTGCTTTCTCTGCTGGTGGTAGGCATTCATGACCATCACACCCGTGGTGCAGCAGCCACATCCTTAGCAGAATGTGGCCAAAAACTCAGGACACCGCATGGCCTCTGGCACAGCAGTTGGTCTTCCTCATGGTGCCACTGGGGTGTCTGTCAGACCTACCTTCACCACTGCTCAGCAAACTGCCCATGGCAGCCACCTTGAAGAGAGGAGTCACCAGCCGTGTCTGGGGACAGCCCCAGTCCTGGGCCTCCCTCCTGCATCTGCCAGCAAATGGCATTTTAACGGCATCTCCTGAGAAGTGACTGAGACCACACACGTCCTTGCAGCCAGGCCAGCGAATAACCTTCAGATAAGTCCGCCCAGCGCTGTTTTGGATCTGGTGATCTGTGTTTAGAAATAGTCCTAGTATTTTTAAATGTTGCCTGGAGCCATCTGGTCCCCTCTTCATTTTATGTTTTAATTGTCATTTATAACTTATTATACAAGCTATTCAAAAGCCAGACAGAGGCTGGAGGGGAGCGAGCGAGTCCCGTCTGAAGCTCACTGGAAACCCCCTCAGGCCTGTCCCTGGCCTTCAAAGGGGCTGGGACCGTGGCCCAGGCCCCACAACATCGTTGTGCACGCGGCTGTGGCTCACAGCTTGCTCTTGGCATGGGGAGGATGGCCATCAAGGCAGGTGACCATCTGCAGACCAAAGGAATTCACTTTTTTGAAGATAGCTCTTAGTTTTCAGAGAAGAGCTGGCTCTCCTTGGCCCATGGTGAGACCAATGAGCACAGAGGGCTGCAAACTGCCCGAGCCACACTACTTGGTCTCCTCAGCTCCCCTGCAGTGTGGACATCTATTACCAAATGACTCTATCTTAATAATCATCTCTTATATTCCAAACAAATGAAATAAAACAGGGCACTGAACATCAGGCTGTCTGAATAAGGATATATACATATGTTAAGAAAACACTTTGATTTCTTTCATTAGGATCCGAAGTATCTTCTCTTCAGGCAGATGGCAGAAATAAAGGATGCCATTTAAAACAAGAAAAAAACTACACATATCCTAATTGTTCCTATGCAAGGACTGCTTCTTGCCAGAGGTGCGCTGAGTTTGTGCTGATTTCAGCTCATTTCCAAGCCTGAGCTAGGATTCTGCTACCCCTGGATGCCCTGGACATCAGCAAGTGGACTCAGGTCATCAGACGCTGCAGAGAGAGAATAAGGCAGGGGGCCGGAGCTTGGGGTGCACTCTCAGCCCCACCACAAGCTGCCCAGCACAGCTGCCACCAATCGGCACTCGTCTTGGCAGCCGATCAAGTGCAGGCAGACAATGGGGCCTGGCTCGCCCCTCACGCCTGGAGGTGATGCCCAGCCCCAGCACCAAGCCTGCCGCCAGCGCAGCACCATGATGCTGCAGCAGCCACTGCTCAAAGGAAAAAAGAACTTCAGAGTGTGAACCCACATCTGTAGGATGTGAATTGTGTCCATATGGCTGAAGAGCTGGCACTATACCAGAGAGGAGTAGTTTTTTTGTGTGAGCAGTAATAAATTATCCCAACAATACCAGTTTATTTAGTATGGAGCCTGTCTACTGCCACTGGGGGGGCTGTATACAAAACTGCCTGCACCAGGCCCTTCGTGGCTCCCTCGCTCAGTGTGTAGGAAGGAAGGGACAGAGGGTGGGAAGCTCTCACCTTCCAGTGACCACTTTCCACCAAAATGGGGACAGCTAAAAGTTCTGGGGAGAGGAGGCAGGATTTCTGGTAACTGTGTGGTCGGTGCTTGACACCCAGCTGGCCTCGGTATGGGGCTGCCCCATGGGTTGCAACCACAAGCCCTGCCGCGTTCAGATTTACGGCATGGCGATAAAGGCTCAACATGAGCACCTCTCTGCACCAGCCTTGATGTCCCTAGGGATTTTCCTCTAATAATCTTGTCTACACTATTGACTTATAGAATGGCAGTCGAGCTTCAAATTTAATTACACTATGGGAATGTGCCACCACTTGATTAAAGATCCTTCCTTGACTATTTATTGCAATAAATAGCCTTACCGACTGCAATTTTAAATGAAGGGACTAGACACTGGAATCTCTTTTTATGGCCGTGTTTATATCCTTCCTGCAAGACGCAGCATTTCAATGAAATGCCAAGCCCTGGTTTCCAAAACACTCTTCTTTTGTTAAAACTCTGTTTATGGAGAGTTTCTCACCCATTGCTCCATACCCACAGCCATGGAGAACAGCAGTGCTCAGGAGCTATAAATGCTCAGGTGCTTGAGGCAGGTTTGTACCATAGGCGACTGTCAAGTGGAGAGACGTGGGCTGCAGAACGCCTGCAGTTGTTGTGCCCCATGGTTGAAGGGCACCAGGGCACGCCAAGGAGTGCTCTTGGACACTATCTATCTCCCCTCAGAATCCTGCAGCCCTTGGCCAGCTCTGCCAAGCCAAGGGCTTGCAAGGAGCTGGGGCCCCACTGGGCTGCACATCCCAGAGCTGGAGCAGGATCGTGGCCCCATAGGGGCTGGCACCCAGGTGGTGGGAATGAGGTGCCTCTGTGTCCCAGAGGGGATGTGCCAATGGGAGTGGTGTGTCTCTGCTGGAACACTTCTGTGAAGTGTGGCTTTTTATGCATGCGCTTTCCTTCAGTGATAATAAGGCGCTCAAATTACCCTCTAACGTTGGTTGTTTGGAAACAACACGGAGGCAGTATTTCCAGTTGTGACAGAGAATAGGGAAATGTGAGTTTCGGCAGCAGTGTGCTGCACCTTGCTGCCTGCCCACAGCTGTGGAAACATCAATGTTCACGGTCATTAGCTGGGTAAGAGAAAATGAAACCCTCAATAACAATTTGGTCCAAATTCTTTTTTCTCGCAGCCAGCTTTATGTATGAACAAGAGGAAGTGTTCTCCCAGTGCTGCATTACCAGATGATTCAGGCTTTGCAGATCATTCTGACCTGGGAAGTGGCCATCACCCCTCACCCCTCAGTTCAGGCCCTTCCTAATGCCCACAAAGCTTGGCCCCTGCCATGCTCACCAAGAGAGTAATTTCCAGGGGAAGGATGAGGCAGGGAGATAGCTGGTGCTGTTATGGGAACATTTCTGGTTCTCCAAACAAGTGCTGCACCTGCAGGTGTTGTCCTGGGAAACCCAGCTGCTGGACACCAAGGCTGAAAATGCTCTGGGAGTCAGCCCAGAGGTAAGGAAAGTCGGCTTCTTCTCCCAGAAGTGCTGCTCATCATCATTTACACCAGAACCACTCGCCTGATGATTCCTTGTGGGACTAGGTGTTTTCTGAGTCACTCATTCCCTCCAGCCTCTACAGTTATCCTCTGTAACAGTCAACATCTTAGGCATTTACTTTTAGAAAAACAGTTTTTAAGAGAGTAATTCTCTCCCACTGTGACTTGGTATCTACCTCCATGATTTCATCGTCCAAAGTGCATCCTTTGCCAGGCCTGCCATGGACCTCAAAGGTGTGTGGTCCAAAAACAGATACATAAATGCATCCAGACTCACAGAAAGTTGAGCTCTGGGCTCAAAACACTGAGGTGGTTCTCACCTGCCCAGAGGGTGAGATGCGTGGTCCAGACTGTCTCAGACTGGGGAAACTTGGGCTTCCACCAGCATTCATAGCTGAGGCCTGGTTTTGCTTCCTTCCACTTTGCTATGGTTGTTTCCAACCAGACATTTTTTGCTTATGGGTAGAGCCAACAATTTCAAAGCTGACACTTGTTTTATAATCTAGTCTAGTATCACCTTTACTGCGGGTAAACCATGTGTCTCTCTTGACTCCAACTTTCTTATTCACCAGATGTAGGTGCAGCTGATTTCCCTTGCTGGTACCTGAGCCTACAGCTCATCAGATTTTGGATCTTTCTCACATTTCAGTGAATTTCATTGTTGAAATGGAAATATGGGAGTCCTGGTATCTGACTATCCCACCTCAATGTTTAGAAAAACCCCCAGCACTTGTGGCATACGGCCTGGCAGTGACCATGGCCCATGGCAGAGCTCTTGCCAACCGGAGCACGGGAGCAAAGCTGCCCATGTCCTACGGTGTGACCCACTCCCATCCTCCTGTTCACGTGCTGAGCTGACACAGACAAGATCACACCCTGTGAAGGCTTTTCTCCAGGCAGCTCCAAACACAGCCTTTCTTGTTTTCTTTCAGTCCTGTTCAAACAACATCCACTCATTTTCTTTCAAGGGGTCAAACGTCTTTTATGTGAGGTTTTCTTCATGAATAAGGCGAAGTTTTCTTGATGAATAAACAAACAAGGGCAAAGAAACAAACCTAGTGAACAAAAGCCAGGATGCTTTCTGACCCATTAGGGGAATTTATGAAAACTGAATACAGTTTTAGAAAAAAATGTGTTTACTTAGATGATGGACGTCTGTTGAATATTAATCTTTTCAGAGTACATCGCAGGCTTTCTTTAAGAAAGCCTAAATTATTCAGGAGCATTTCCATGCCGAGATACAGCAAATTTACAGACAGTGCAAATCAAACTTTTACGTCTCAATATTAAAGGAAACCAAGTGCCAAATTTGGCTCCGTAATACTTCATTGGCCATTCCCTGCTAAATAAAACAATTAAGCTCCTTATTAAAACGCAACCAGATCATTAAGAAGCAATGGCAACCCTTAATCCTTACAGACCTTACCAGCAAAATAACCGCGATATGCTGCAAATTCCTAGTTTGAGCTGGTTATTCATTTCACCCCCTGGCTTTGACATCGGGCAGTAGTTCAGGCGAGTTCCCCAGTGATGCACTGGCACGGCAGCCTCTGCCCCAGGAGGTGACGGCTTCCGAAGGCCAACGTGGCGGGGGAGGCCAGCAGGGCCTCCCGCTGCCACCGCGGCTGCCGAGGAAGTGTCGGCCTCCTTTATGTAACAGCTGCCGCTTTTGGGTGCTGTCACTCACACGTGTGCTGGAAAACACGGTGCTTGAAGAGCTGCTACACTAGTACAGCATATGCCGGAGGCAAAACTAAATATATATATATTTTAAGAAAAAAAAAAAAAAGAAGGCAACTGTTGTGAAAAAAGAATTAGAGCAGGATTATCACATAGTGTCAGCTTCTCGCCACAGACCAGCCGGTGCAACGCTTCACTGAGCCCACCTTCCAGAAACATTTCCTCGGTTAAAAAGCCTTGCTGCTGGCACAGGCTTTGTTTTATTTGTCCCACCAGGAACCTAAGAGACCTTCCCAAGTGAACCAAATTTCTACTTTTATTAGCAGCCAGAAGCTGTGCAGGGAACGAGGTGGTGTCAGTGGCCTGGTCTCTACGTCCAGCACAGGGAAAAACACCTCCAGGTGTACCCACACAAGTTTTACGTGTATGTGATGCAAGGTTAGAAAGAAGCACTGCATCTCGAGTGCAGATGTCAACGCTGATTTTCATCAAACGCCCGCTTACGCAATTACAGGCCTCGATCCCAACCTGAAGCTGCTGCTGGGGACAGTCCCTTGGGAGAGAGCAGTGCCCTCAGTGTGCATAGCTTGGGAGCGGTTCAGTGGTGCCAGCTCACTGTCAGAGCTCCCCCATTGGATTTCCATTGCTTGATGTTAAAAACAAATGTCTGATATATACTATTTTAAAGCAAATACTTGAATTTAGTCATTCCAACCTGAACCACTCTATGATTCTATGATTATTTTCCCTCATCCCATCATTTACAGAGGTGAATGTGTGCAGGGACTCCGTGCCTGCTGTAGACAGTGGAAACCTGCCTTGTGGCTCCAATGGACTTGGCATTTGGCTCCCATAGGAAGCTGTCCTGCGTGTCCTGAAGATCACCTTGTGTTCCCTACCACTGGTTTTCCCTTGCCCTCACCATCCTGCACATTCAATCGCAGTCTGTGAGCAGATGGGTGGGGAATCCCTGGCATAGACATCTGGGCAGAGCTCTTGCATGGGTTCGGAGGACAAACGGATGCCTGATGGTCTCCTGTGTGCCTAGGTGATGGCCATATTTTCTCTCCCTTCAGATTTGCCAGCCAGAGTATGTGGGCCTCTGTATGCCCAGGTGTGGGAGGATGAGAGAAGAGAGAGAGCTGTAGGTGGGCAAGATGTCAAGAATTTGCTGAGTCTCACTACCTGCATAGGAGTGAGAATCCAAGGCTGTTCCCACCTGATGAAACACCTCACCTATTGCAAGGAGCAAACAGCACCAGCACCTTGGCCCCACACCTCTCCTGTACACACAGCCAGCTCCTCAGCCAGCGTAAATCAGGGTTGCTCCTTTGAAATCAGTGTGATGACCCAAAAGCAGCTGTAAATTTGATGCAATGCGCTGCCTGGCAGCTCACCCAGCTGTGTTTGATTTACATCTGGATCCACTTGGAAGCTCACACCAAATGCCTTGCCACAGAAAAAAAGGGGTAGAAGAGGAGCAGGGGGAAAGCTTGCAAAATGCCCTCTGCTGGAAGAAGCCAGGCCCCACAGAAAGCACACGGCTGAGACGTGATTCAGGCACTGATCTCCCCTCCCCTTGCCCTGGCGATGTCAAGCTTCCTGTGATTACTGGCTGTGGTGCTGATGATGTTTCTGGTGTGTATGTGTTTGCGCACACGTGTGCAGTGGCTTCTTGCTAAACCTGATTCAATTGGACGTAGCCAGATGGTACAAAAGCTTACCGGAATTTCATTTTCAAATAAACCACAGACTTGGATGAGCTAATGTTGTTCCACATAAAAAGCCACAAAATTCAACAAAGTGATGTTGTTTCAAGTAGAGGAGATGTCAAGTGAGAGAACCATCCGGTCTGCTCTGAAAGAACTACACACTCCCACTCATACTTTTAGAAAGTGTTTACATACGAACACAGGGAATACGGCACTGCAGCAGGCTTTAAACATTTCCCCACAGCTGATGTCTGCAGAGCAGATCATTGGCAGAAGCAGCACAGGAACCACATCTGCTTGTGAGCCTTCCTGCTTTCTTTTGAAGGCTGCTGGGAGGCTGACAGCCTCGGAGGTACCACCGCCTCCATAGGGCAGGTAGGCCAGCACTGCGTGGAGATGCACCTCCACATATACATCCTCAACCTGCTGGACTCCAAAGCGTAGATCAGGAGGTCGTCTCTCCTGCATGATATATAGGGTGGAGGCTGTAAGACAGTGACAGAGGCTGAGTGGGGTGTGCAGATCTGCTGGAGGGAGCGAGCCCGGTACTGCCCCGCAGAAGGGCTTCAGAAGGGCAGTGGTGGGACACACAGCTCCAGGCCTACAACGGACCTGGTCTGTAGCTGGTGACTGGCAAGCCATGCCAGTATCGCTGCTCAGAGGAGACCCACCAGCAGTGGTAGCACATAACCATGTCCCAGCAAGGAGTACCACAGCCCACACTGGTGAGAGTAACAGCTTGGTTTCTGCTTTTGAAATACAGCCTGCCATTGACGTCTCGCTGTGGGCTGTGGAGCAAGCAGCAGCCTGGGCTGGTGGACCTTGTGCTAGGCCTCCCTTCCTGGGGCCAAGGGTCTCTTTCTCTGGCAGCTTTTTATGCCTGTTTTCAGCTGTTGCCATGTTGGCTATTTATTTCAGCCTCTAGCAGGCCCGAGAGACATTACAAAGCACCATGGCTCTACTGCTGATCAGGCCTCTCCTTTACAAGGGTCACCCCAGTGGCCCTCCTGCCACAGCCCAGCCTGCTGCCCACCTTGTCCTCTGGCTGCAGCCTGTGTGTGCCATGCTCCAGCGCTGCACAAGGGTCCTCCTACACGCTGTTGTGATGGAAAAGGCATGAGGTAGGCGTCCCTTCCGCCCACAAATGGCGGGAGTAGGAAAAGGTTCTTGCTGGGAATGTGCTCTGAGCCTTCACCAGAAAGCAGTTAACAAAAAACAGAGAGGAAATTAAACCAGCATCAAACTAAATCAGCCTGGAGCCTCAGAAGAAGAAATGGCCTCAGCTCCAAGAGGATCTGCCTTGTCTGGAGAATGGGAAGCGGGGCTGGCTCTGACCAGCCCAGCCCCTCATGCCCTGGTACCCGCAAGGATGCAGTGCCGGCCATGCTCGGGGAGGTGGCCTTCCTGCCACCAAAGCTTCTCGAGCCCTGCAAAGTCAGCAAAGAAATAACAGCAAAGGCTTTTTTTTCTTGTTCCCATTTAGACTCTCAGTCCTGCAGGATGGATTTTGATTCAATTACATCTTTATAAATAACTTTCCATTTCGCACCCACCTGTTCATTTTCTGCCCTAGTTAGAATCAATATCACTGATAATTATCTCTCAGAGCGTTTATACATCACTGGAAGGTGACTAACAATGAAAAGTCTTTTTCATTATATATATATTTTTCAGAGCACTTTAAGTGAATTAACCAGCAACGAGAGCTGGCAGATTGATGGTGGCTGGAGACTAGAGACAGATTTTTACCCACAAATAAGTGTGTTCTCGCAAGCAGAGGCAATCAACGTCTTCCCGACAGCTCTGGCATCAGGGTCACCCCTGTGGGGCTGTGACCTCTCTCCCCGAGCCCTCCTGCCCCGCAGCTCACACCAGGCACCAGGGGTCCCCTCGGGTCTCTGACAGGAGCTGCTTCTTAGCTAGAAGCTTCTCTCACATACAGAACCAAGAGCTCTTGAGCCACCATCTACATTAGAGATCCTCTCTTCTTATTGCCACATGACCTACAGATGCTTCAGATGTTAACACAGGCAAAAGGCTTTTTTTTGCAAAACCTTTTTGCATCCAGCTAACTCCCTGCATTGCCCTGCAGTACTCCACCTGGTCCCAGCCCTGAAGCGGCCACGGAGCACTTGTGTCCTCTTTTGCTGTGTGGACCACAAGCCTTGCACAAATGAAGAGGCTGCATGACAGCAGGCAGTGAATAAGTCAGTAATTCCACCTGTGAAGAACTTCTCCCACTCCCTTCTTTGCAGAGCTGTTGGGATACCATCCAACATAACAACAATATTTTTTCTAGCAGAGGCAATAATTTACAGTGGTGTAAATCAGAAATGCCGCTCTGACTTCAGTGGGCTTACACCACATGATTCATGCTCTTGCTTGTAAGCAGGAAACCTGGATCCCTGGCCAAGAGTCTTGCAGCTCCAGCAGCGAAACGGCTGGAAGCAGGACCCAGGGCCATACGGCAAGTCGGTAGCACAGTGTGGGAGGGAAGTCAGGAGGTTGTTTCCTGCTACTGGCACACAGCATCACTCTGCTGGTTCCCAAATGACACAGATGATTGCTGCTGGTCCCAAACTGAGAAAGCCAGCTTGGAGTCTGGATCCCAGCAGGCAGCTGTTGGGTCTGGGAGCTTGGTTGAGGGACTCCGTCTATCCCATAGTGCCTTCCCATGTGGTGGGGCCAAGGGCGAAGTTCCCCCTCTTTTTTCTTTCCTCTCTCACCAAGTGCCTTGGGAACTGTTTTTCTGAGTGAGTTTTGCCTTCCATGGTGCTCAGGGTCGTTTGTTGTGCCAGTGGGAACATATAGTCATCAGTGATCATGGGAGCAAATAGCCACCAGCAGCAAATCTCCTCATCTCTTATCAGTGTGTACAAACACCTGCAGGGAGGGTGCTAAGAAGACAGAGCCAGGCTCTTTTCAGTGCTGCCCAGTGCCAGGACTGGAGGCAATAGGCACAAACTGGAACACCAGGAAGCAATTCTGTCCTGTGCGGGTGACAGAGCTGTGGCACAGGCTGCCAAAGAGGTTGTGGAGTCTCCTACTTGGAGACGTCCAGGAGAAAGGCAGGGAGACTAGGGACATCCTCCTCCTTGCTGACAGGTTGTTATCGCCAGTCTCCAGCCCATGCACAAGGTGGACTCGAGCTGCTTGTTACACCCAAGTTTCTGATGTGCAGAATGGGTATGGTCAGGTGCTTGTAGAGATAAGGAGTGAAATTCAGGGCAGCGCTGGAGCGCACAGCTTGGGGTTGTGCTTCTGCGCTTTGCTCTAGAGGAGATAGATTTGCCCATGTGATGCCCAGCACTGCTGCAAATGTCACTTGCACAACATCCTGGTGGAATGAACATCCTTCATTTGGCTGGGACTCAGTTCCCCGGTGCTGCATTGCACAAGGGCTGGGCTTCCATGGGTCATATACTCATGCCCTCGTGTGGAGGAGCCCAAAGCCTCTGGGGGTGAGGAAGGGGCTGCCCCCAAGCACCAAGCACGCAGCAAGCCACCCTCCTGACCTGGCACCCTCCTCGTGACTTCAGGCAGGAGGGGCTGATTCATTATTTCCAGCTGCGCTTCGGCACTCAGCAGAACGTGGGTGGTTTGTTTTGGTTTGTAACTCCCTCTGGCCAGTGGGGCCGGCAGGCATCCCCAGTGAGGGCGTCCTTGGGAGGACAAGGTGACGGGGACGGGGATGGGGTCTTACACAGGGACAGCTGCTTCTGGGAGGGTGAGGGAGAGCAGCGTGTTCTGCCTCCCAGCTGGCAGATCATCCATCACAGGTTGAGGAACCTGCCAGCTGTGCCCTCCTACAGCCTCTGGCTGTCTCCGATAGCGAGCGTTCGTCCCACCACTGAGCTGGCTGGGCAGCTTTCTTTTTCAGTTTACTGCGTGGCATCTATTTTGGCAAGCAGCTGCTCTCGAGAGGTTTTACTCATGGAAACACCTGCCCTGTGTGAGCACTCCTTATGGGCTCAGTGGTACCTGTGCCCTGTACGGTGGGTCTGGTGCCCATCCGCCCAGCCCACAGCCTTCGGTTGCTCACTAAATTTGTCCAGCCTCGAAACTGGGACTTCCTCTGTCACTGTGTGGAGTTGGCTGGACCCTCTGCTTTTTTTTTTTTTCAATGAGCATTTCAACAGAAATTGGTTAAAGCAGGTTTGGGATTTGTGTCCCACCATCCCATAACATGAAGGGATTCAAACTAGAAATCCCAGAGAGGCTTCTGCCTGGCTTGAACTGCATTGGTGCTGTTAGGAAAAAGGTCCTTTCACACCACAAAGCAGCCTTTGAGATAGACATGTAAAGAGAAATAGCAACACAGCTGCTGAAGCAACACATGCTGCTGGGAAAGTTGTTCTCTCTTTGTAAAGGTTCACTTCCAGCCTATTTTGTCCGTTTCAGTTTTTAATTGTAGTCACTAACCTTCACAACATCCCATTTTCCTGAAATAAATATTGGTTGCAAGAATTCAGGAGCTGGCAGCTCAGCAGGTGCCTGTATCGTACCCACAGCTGCAAGCCCTCCATCAGCCCTCATCCTAGGTAAGTAAAGAGTCACAGAAATTAATGGTTTCTAATGCTTTCATTTTCAAAACAGATCAGCAGCTCTAGGTGCCTTCATTATGGGGTGTTCATCTCAGGACAGCTTAAGAAGAGCTGGTTTTCAGGGGCTGTGGAGACCCCTCTTCTCTGAAACTCAAGGCTTTTGAAAGCTTTTCAGGAGGGAAATGTGAAAGGATTGGTTGCTTTTCTGTTGCAGAAAAATGAAGCCCAGGGATGCAGCAGTGCATGATCATCAGTGATGCTCTCTGGTGCAGCTGACCCCTTCCCTGAGCCCCAGCTCACTATAGCTGGCTGGCTTCTCCTGCAAGCAGTGGCAGGACACAGCATTTGTGCACCATGACTGTCCCTGTCATCTGCAGGATGTATTTGGTCCAAGACTGGGATCATGAAACTTGATCCAGTGAGGCCAGCCAGCTGCAGATTGCTGCTTCCCTCCAACTCGCAGGATCCATGGGTGGGTGGTCCTGCACAAGTGCTGCTTTCCTTCTGCCAAGGAGATCATGCACAAGCCCAAGTCCCAACCCTTGGCTCTGCAGAGGATAACTTTTTCCAGACCACAACACACTCATGGGCATTTTCCCTGCCTGGGCTGTCAGTAAGTCAGAACCAGTGCAGAGCTGATGTATTTCCAAAAAAAAAAAAAGAAAAAGAAAAAGAAAGAAAAAGAAAGAAGGCTAAGCCAGCCACCCATTTCTTGCTAAGCTGCCCACCCAACAGCCTTGGCTTGGTCAAACCGAAATGGATGCTGCACTTGCTGCCGGCACCTGGGGGGCTCCCTGAGGCATGGGAAGCCCAGGACACCAGGGTGGCTGGTCCCCAAGCAAGGTTCTCAGCCCAGAGACCTCTCTCACTTCCCACTGATGTCTCCATCACATGGCAGCCTCACCACTGCCACAATCCTGGAAGATGCTCATAGCAAGTGGCCTGCACACTTCTACATCTAAAAGTGATGCTATGGGCGATAGCTGAGAGGAGCAAACCCCAAGGGGAGGGCTTCAGGGCTGTGGCATGCCTCCTGTCACCTCTCTCCCTCCCAGGCTGAGCTGTTTGCTCCCACTGCAGCAGCCAGCTGCGGGACAGGCAGGCCAGCCAGCTGCCAATTGACGTCAAAGGGGTGCTGGTGGTTTGCGCAAGCTGAGGGACTGCTTCTAGTCAAGGTGGGTTTCCAACACCACAGAGAAATGTTTAAATACCCTCCACTTCCCCTCCTTCTGCTCCAGGAAACAAGCGCCTTATTTCATTCGTCGGCTCTTTTGGTTATGGCAATAATCCTGCCCATATTTTGGCTACATGGGTGTTTGCTGAGGACCAAGCAGCTCACATAATGCTAGCATAGAGCAACGGAGCAAAAAGACAGGAGAAAGGCAAGGGGATGCCAGGTTTAAACTCCTCTGACCCAGCTTGTGCCACGTGTGTCCTGATGGGACAAAAGCCATGTATTTTTCCTTCTCATGTTGCCTGAAATGTTTTTGAGGCTTGCAAAACATGAGATGTGGAGTTCTCTTCCTCTTCAAATCCCGGCATGCACTGTGAAATTCATTCAGGCAAAGGGAGCTCATTAGAAATGGGTGCATTTTCCCTTGACTGTTAGTTATCCTTGAGCCAGCTGATTCTCATTTGGTGCTATGCTTGTGAGCTGCAGCCCCTATGTTTTCCCTTGTTTCAGAGTGGTCTTGTCGGTGAAAATGTCTGTATATTTTTCCCAAAGTAAGCACTACAAGACCTGGTTAATATCCAGCCCAAAACAATGCATTGAACTGCAACATGTTCTAAACTCAGAGTGAATCCTATGGCTAAGCCCTGGAGGAGTTGATGCACTGATTTTAGTCAACTTCAGATCAGGGTTGTTCTCTTGAATCGGTTCATATACATTGCTGCCAATACTTGAGGCTGTGTTATTTAAGATTGCCCAAAATCATCATGCTTCAGTTGAGACCATCACATGGAAGGATTTGTGATAGCAACTGCTTGTGTTTTTGTCCCTTAACCAACCCCCTTTCTTTAATAGCTAACGTGGTCTCCAGTGCGATGCAGAAGGTCTAATAATGCTTTCTATTAAGCACTGGAAATGTTGCTAGCCCACAGCTAGAAGAATGGGATAATTTATTCCTTACATGCGTTCAAGGCCATTGACATGGATGGCAGCTGCTGGAAGGAAAACCCTTTTCAAATTCCAAGTGAAGTGAACATGTTCCTTTCAGCAGGGAAAAAAATATAAAAAGGCAAGGGCATTCCTTGTGCCTATCCCCAGCAAACCTTAGCACGTAACAGTGGCCTCCAGGTTGTCATCAGGGGCCCACTCCGGGAAGACAGCAGCAAGGCACAGGGGCAGATGTGGGACCATGTTATGGCCATCTGTCCTCCAACTTCGTTAGAATCATAAAATCATAGAATCATGAAATATCCTGACTTGGAAAGGATCCGCAAGAGTCATTGAGTCCAACTCCACACAAGACCACCCAAAATCAAACCCCTACATCTGAGAACATTGTTCAAATGCTTCTTGAACTCCGGCAGCCTGGGGCCATGACCACTGCCCTGGGGAGCCTTTTCCAGGGCCTGACCTCCTGCTGGGGAAGAACCTTGTCCTAACACCCAGCCTGACCCTTCCTTCCATGCTGTTCCCTCAGGTCCTGTCGCTGTCACCAGAGAGCAGAGCTCAGCGCTGCCCCTCCACTCCCCTCGTGAGGAAGCTGTAGGCCGCCATGAGGCCTCCTCTCAGCCTCCTCTGCTCTGGGCTGAGCAAACCAAGGGACCTCAGCTGCTCCTTATTAAGTCTCACACTCTAGAACCTTCCTCATCTTTGTAGCCCTTGTTTGGGCACTCTCTAATAGGTTTATGTCTTTCTTACATTGTGGTGCCCAGACCTGCACACAGTGCTCAAGCGAGGCCACATCAGCACAGAACAGAGGGACAATCCCTTCCCTCACCTGACTGGAAGTGCTGGGCCTGACGCATCCCAGGGTGCGATCAGCCCTTTTGGCAGTCAGGGCACACTGGCTCCTATTCATCTTGCCTTCAACCACAATTCTTTCCATGGGTCTGCTCTCCAGCCTCTCATCCCTGAGTCTGTACGTATATCCAGGGCTGTCTTGTCCCAGGTGCAGATTCTGACATTTGCTTTTGTTAAACTTCATGCAGTTGGTGATTTCCCAGCCCTCCAATTGTCAAGATCTCTCTGTAAGGCCTCTCTACCCTTGAGTCAACAGAGCCTCCTAATTTGGTATCACCTGCAAACTTACTCGGTGTGCATTCAAGCCCTGTATCCAAGTCATTTATGAAAACATCATTAAAGAGAACTGGTCCTAAAATGGAGCCCTGCGGAACCCCACTAGTGACTGCCTGCCAACCTTATGTAATCCCATTTACTTATCTCTTTGAGCCCAAACCATCAGGCAGTTGCTCATCCATTGCATTATGGTTTTGTCTGACTGTATGCTGGGTATTTTCTCTGGAAGAATGCTGTGAGAAGTAGTATCAAAAGCTTATCTGAAATCCGAAAAGATTACGTCTACTAGCTTCCTTTAGTCAACTAAATGGGTAATCTTGTTATAAAAGGAAAAATGGAGTTAGGAAAATGTGCAGTATTGCCTCTAACACAGCAACATTCTTCTGAGCCAATGATACATATTTTTGCTTTTCCCTCTGCACTTCTCCTCCCTGGTCTATCTTCCCCGATGGTCTGCCATGACATGTCACAAAGCTGACTAGCATCAACTGAAACATGCCACAAAGTGCCAACCCCATGGGACACCTCCCGACAGCTGCCTGATGCTCCTGGATCTTCCCTTGTCCAGATGGAACTTCCAGGGTTTTGAGTGGTGGTAGGGCCTGTGAGGCTGGAGCACACCCATTCAAACAGCCCACCAGCATGTACTGCTTTGCTTATTGAAATATTAACAGAAGAAGGCCTGTGTGATTTTCAAGCAATTGCTTTCTGCAATTTCTGACAATTTGCTGCAAACAATAGCGTGATCAGTGACTCAAGCACACTTTCAGGAAAGCTCAGGAGAAGTCTCTGGAGACAGTTTGCAAGTTGGGGGCAAAAACTGGGGGTTGCTTGCATGCATCCTGATTGTCTTTTCCAGAGCCAGTGGTGATGTGGGGTGAAAGGGCCAGTGAAGGATGCGCAAAGAAACACTCAACCATAAGGAAAGCACTGAAAGCCAGGTGGAGCAAGTGAGAAAAGTTTTGTTAGAAACAAAGTGGACACGAACCACCCACTGATTCAGAAGCAGATGATTTTGCTAGCTGAGATCCTAGCCCCTCCTCTTGTACACAGGAAAAATGATGAATACAAAGGGATATGTGAGCGCAGCTCACAAGCTGTCGTGCCTCCCAGTCCAGCTAGGTTACAGATTTCAATTCCTGAGCCATCAGCGAAGAACATCAAGTGAAAAGCCTGGCTGGCTGTGCCCCTGCCTGATGCAGCACTGGGGTGCTGATGTGACTCCTACCAGTGGGATGGGCCCAGCACAAATATGCTCCTGTCTATGTTCATGACCTCTTTACCAGTAATACCTTGTCTTCCATGCTGTTTCATTGCTCCTCAGCATGCTGGCAGTCTCGGACAGTGAAACCAGACAGGAAGCTTTCGCTTTTCCATTGGCTCCCCGCAGTTCCCCTTATGCATATGCTGCTCCTCACCCTGGGTTCATGAGGTGGAAGGAACAGCACAGATCTCTGCCCTGAATTATTTTCATCACAATTGTTCCCCAAACCATCCCACCAAATCTCTGGTGACCAACATGATGTGAATGAGTGTAGCTCCAGGGATGGAGCACATGACGGCCCTGAGCTACCAGCTGCTCAGCTGGCTGGGTCCTGTCCCTGTATTGCTTGTCACCTAGATGGCTTAATACAATGCCCCAAAAAAAGACACTAGGCCCCTCTGTGTGAAACCATGCCCCTCTGTGTGTGTGTGTGGCTGCAGCTCCAGGGAGTGATGCTCCCAGCCAGCCTGATGAAGGATGGATCAAGTAAAGGCTTAATCACATCATAGTTTTGGTGAAAGAGAAATGCCACCCTGAATTAAGAGGTGAATTAAGACCCTATTCAGTCAGCTACAAGGTGTTTAAAAATAGTTTTCCCTACCCAGCCACAGAGAGTGAAATGGAGTTAAAAACCTGCCTTGTTCAAATGGAGTTCAACAAGACCAAGTACAAGGTCCCGCACCTGGGTCAGGGCAATCCCAAACATGAATACAGGCTGGACAGAGAATGGATTGACAGCATTCTTGAGAAGGGCATGGAGGTTCTGGTGGATGAAAAGCTTCAGTATGAGCGTGCTCAACAGCAGTGTGTGCTTGCAGCGCAGAAGGCCAGCTGTATCCTGGGCTGCATGAAAAAAGGGATGGCCAGCAGGGAGAGGGAAGGGATTGTCGCCCTCTGCTCTGCCGTTATGAGGCCCCATCTGGAGTACTGCATTCAGGCCTGGGGTCCTCAGCACAAGAAAGATGTGGAGCTGTTGGAACAGGTCCAGAGAAGGGCCATGAAGATGCTCAGAGGGTTGGAGTACCTCTCCTACAAAGACAGGCTGAGGGAGCTAGGCTTGTTCAGCCTGGAGAAGAGAAGGGCCCGGAGAGGCCTCATTGTGGCCTTCCAGTACCTAAAGGGTGCCTATGGGAAAGATGAGGATTGGAGTGTAGGGTAGAGAGTAGAGTGTAGGGACAAGGGGGAATGGTTTTAAACTAAAAGAGGGGAGATTTACGTTAGATCTGAGGAAGAAATTATTTACTAAGAGAGTGGTGAGGTCCTGGCACAGCTGCCCAGAGAAGCTGTGGGTGCCCCATCCCTGGAGGTGTCAAGGCCAGGTTGGATGGGCTCTCGGCAGCCTGGCCCAGTGGGTGATGACCCTGCCCATGGCAGGGGGTGGGACTGGGTGGGCTTTAAGCTCCCTTCCGACCCAAGCCATTCTGTGATTCTGTGAAACACATAATTTTCAGGACAATCAGGGCTCTTCACACTGAGGGCTGCCTCAGCCAGTGTCACTCTGCATCTCCAGTCACTTGAGGTCAGAGCAGTACTTGCCATTTGTGGTGCATCTGGCTGCAGGATGAGCATGTGCTCAAATCACTCGCTGCAGACTGCTTTCCTGGCTTGGCCTCAGCATGTTTGCAAAGCACGCAAGGTGCAACCCTGTGGCTGGCAGCAGGAGTCCTCCAGCTCAGTGAGCAGCCACCCCACCTGCCAGGGCTGCTTTGTGGAGCAGGGAGCAGTTGGGATGGATCCCTGCTGCCTGCTGCCTGCAGTCAGCTGCTGTGAGCACACCTCAGGAGCTGTGCTGTAATGCAGAGCCGGCTTTGTGGAGTGTGAGAGCAGTATGATAACAGGTGAAATACGCATTGCCCACAGCTATTAAAAACAAAGAAAAAGAAATCTCCCATCTTCAAGTCTGAAGTTTAGATGAGTCTTGTGACTGTCTTCTTAGACAAAGTAATGGAAACTGAGCAGGAAAAAGGGAATGAAAATATGTCCCAGCATTTGTGGACACAGTTGTTGACTATAATGCTTGGTTACAGAGCCAGCCTGGCAGAGGGTAGACACTACAGATTAGTGCTTGCAGGCGGCAGTGAACAGCAATAAATAAATAAATAACTTGCCATAAGGGTAGCTGCAGGGGCACACCAGCACCAAAGCTCATCCCCCGTGAGCCCCTGCTCCAGGTGCCGCAGCAGCCAGCCCATGTGTGCGTGCAGCTGCACCAGACCGAGGCTGGGGAGAAGCTGCCAGCTGGGTGTGTGGCACTACGCGGTGACACCTCCAGGCGTTTCCATGGGCCCCCAGGCCTGGGGCCGCCTCAGGAGCCATGCCACAGGCTGAGACCCTCAAGCTCAGCCACACCGGGGCTCCCAGCTCTCTGCACCCTGGGAGCCCGGCCAGGCCCACTGCCCTGTGCCTTAAGGAGGCTCCAAGCCCCGCGCTCAGGGCCGCGCCGCTGTTGTTGCTCTGCGCCTCCCTCGAATCCCCCTAAGCCAACACCCTGTGCTAATATCGAAAAACATTTTCCAGACGCAAGCACCAGTACGTGTGTGGGTGGGTGGGGTGCAGGGGACTATGAAAATTTCAAGGGGAGGTATGACATCCTGGCTTTCTAAATATAGAGGACGCGAACTGCAGCTCCTCTCACACGCTAGCATCGTGTTTTCTGTTTCAAAAGGCCCCAGAGGAAATATCGCACTGGCTGGTAGTGCGAGCAAAAAATAAAAAGGGAAAAAAAAAAAAGTAGTCCTGCGAGCTGATTACAGTTTCCAGCCTCTTGCTCAGCGCTGGTTTTCAGGCAGAGCTCCAAGAAGTGCCCACGCAGGGCTGGCCCGGCGCAGATGGGGACCACGTGAAGGCACGGCGGGATGCGGCTGAGAGCCGGCGCTTCCCCATCGTGCAGGGTCAGCAAGAGGAGGAGGAGGAAGGAGAGGAGGAGGAAGAGTGCAGCCCTCCGCACCCCTGCCACCGTGGCACCGGTCAGGCTGCCAATGCGCCATGTCGGCTTGGTGCGAGGCGCAGCATCTCGGTTCCCTTTTCGTTGCCGTTCTTGTCGCCTCGGTATTTGCATAGCACCGCAGCCAGTGCCTCAGGGCCGGAGCAGAGGGGTGGCCGCTGCTTCTCCTTTCGCACACAGCAGCTATCTGTGCCGCAGCGGTGGGGTGTGCGCCTGCTGGGAGGAGGAGCGATGTCACCGGGGCTTACAGCCTCTGGAAAAGTTTTGCAGAACTGAATTTAATCGAGGCTGATGTTCTTTAAGCTGAGCTATAAAATTCAATGGAGAGTTATACCCCATTAATAGGCCATATCAGAGGGCCTAGCACCGTCTACAGAACGGATCTCCTCTCTATTAAGCCCTCTAGGGCTTGAGTTCTCATTTACACAAAGGGCCCCTTTAGCCATGTAAAATGGCCATAAAGTAGGTGTAAAAATGATTGATGCCATCTTTACAACCCCTTTACACTGCGAAAACAGCAAAAAGTGGCCAGGGTGCAAATGAGAATCACACCTGGGTTTTGAGAGCAAATTACAGAGGGCCCCTCACCATTTCTGTGTGTCAGAGTGGTCTGCTCCCGCACCATCATGTGCAACTCATCCAGAGAAAACACTTCCAGGAATAACAGTTTTAAAAAACATCATTTCTTTTCTACATCCCTGTCCTCTCCATGCCTGCAGGCCCCAGTGTGCCTCCTGGCGCGGTCCACATGGATTTCCCTGACACCGAGAAAGGCTGGGAGCTGTCTGAATGTGCAGTGCTGGGTGCTAATCCTCTAATTAATGCTTTCCGAAATTCTTGATCAGAGGAGAATGCGTGTTGTAAAACCATACTCAGGATTAAAATAGTTCCAAAAGCTACTCTGTCTGTTTCCTTGTCTCTCCTCTCTGTTTTGATTTTGTGCTCTTGATATATATAAAAAGGAAATACGGAAGTTATTCTTTGCTAGATCAAAATGCCCCATATTTATTCATAAAGCATTAAAATACCCATAGAATATACAATGAATATTGCTTCCTTCCAGAGCGAAGGGTTACACTGCGAGGCACTGAAGAGTGAGCCAGATTTGGCAGTGGTGGCTCAAAGCAGAGGGTACACTGTGATTAAAGCGCTGTTATTAAAATGACTTCCTAAGCAGAGCAGGCTGTCCTAGTAATATCTCCCTTTCCTTTGCCATCACCTGTATCCCTCCCCACTAGTCCCCCAGTTGGCATCCCCAAATCCCCTGGCACTTTCCCGAAAGAAATCCTAGGCAGGTGCTCAGGACATTTAGGAACGGGCTCTGCCAGCAGAGCCTTCCTTTGGCTTCATCAGCCATTGGGGCACAGAGCCCGATGGCAAGAGCATGAGGAAGCCCCCAGACCCTTACATATCTGTCTCACATGGGATCTGGTCCACCACTGCTGGTTGCAGAACGCTCCACTGGCGTCAGGGGAGATGGGGGATGGGCTGGTTCCCACCACCCCCACACGAGGTCCCACCTTGGCAGGCCACTAGGTGCTCCACTGCTGGCTCTGAGCATGCCCAAGAGTCCAGTTTGGGACTGAGTATGGGTGGCAACGTGTGGACAAGCAGGCAGGAGTCCTCACAAGTGTGTTCATATGGCCACGCTTGCTAGTGTCGCTTGGTTTTTGGTGCAAAAAAATGGCTGTATGGGGGCTGGTCTCAAAGCTTGCTTAAAGAAGCAAGGTCCTGGAGGTCCTGACTTCGCAGCTCACAGAGCACCTCGGTGACTGACAATGTGTCTGTGCTAGAAACCCTCTCTGTGACAAAAGCACAAGCACTTACAACAGGCTTTGGTCTAGGTGGGCCTCAGGAAACCAAACCACACTATAGTCCTCTGACCCTGGCGGTGTGCTGCTCTAGCCCTGGGACGATGTGTGATCACTGTGTGATCGCTGCATGGAAGGCACTTTTTGGGTAGGATTAGAGCTGCTTATACAACTAGCTTCTTGCCAGCCTAGCTTTTTCACTCACTGGTGGCTATTTTTTTTTCAGCAGAAACAGAAAGTTCTTGCCTGTTTAAAGCCTTGTAGAAATTCTGCTTGCTTCCTCCTTGCTTATAATGATTGTGGCGCAGTTTTTCTGGCACGTGGTTGCTCCACCCCACCTCAGAGACACCCTGGCTCTGGCAGGGACCAGGAAATCCTGAACGATGGCAGGGCATGAGTGCCAGCTGCCTTGCCCTGGTGCCAATATGGGCTGGTGGTGCCCAATGCTGCCAACCAGAGCTGCTCCTGCCTTTGGAGAGCTCATGTGGGGCAGGTGTAAGTGCCTGTCTGAGGCATCCTTGTCCTGGTATAAGGCCAATAATGTGTAAAGCACTTTCACAGCCATGCATTCAGGGTGAGAGAGCTCTGTTTGAACAAAGATGGTTATTCTACGCTGCTTTTTAAGAAATTGTTATTCTTTTGCCCTCGTTGTTACAATTGATGTCTTTGGGAGACTGGCAGTCTCTTCTTGCTTCCCTCCCTCCACCTCATTTTAGGAACATGGACTGTTGCAGGGATGTATCGTTCAGGGCTGTTGGCCCAAATCCACAGCTGGTGTGTAAGGCTGATTGTCTTCAGAGGAGTTACACCAAAAATGCATTTGGCCTTTTGTGCGGCGAGTATAATTGGTGGAACCGGCCCAGCGCCGGCTTTGGGAGCATTCAATTACCGCAGTGTCAGCAGGGCTATCAATGTGACTAGTGATTTAGGGGCCGCCATCTTTAAGAGTTCAGCTCCAGATTTCTTAAATCGATCCTTTCCCACAAAGCACTGGGTATTCATTCATCAGAAATCTGGGGTCCGAGGCAGGGCCCATCCCATGGCCATCAACCAACCCACTGAAAACAGTGTTTGTTCATAATTGGGTTGGGTAACAACCATCACCAGTCGCTCTGAAATGTCTTTTATATGGTAGTCATCAACATACTCACTTCCGCTGCTGATCTCAGCCTGCATTTGAAGAGGTCCTGATCTCTTTTATTACTTTTCCGTACGGTAAATTCCCATCAGTGCATCCAAAAGGCAATATATTCCCTAAGCATGATCAGTGTAATTATAATAAAACAGTTTGGACAAGATTTTCACCTGGTAGAAACTGGTATAGCTCCTCTGAAGGCAAGAACGAATATCTACCAGCGAGGGAAGCAGACCCCGTGTCTAAAGAGCTGTAGCCCTGCAGATGAGTTCCCAGTGACTTTTTAAGCTCTCATTTTGTCTATGGCTACTGAAGGTGCTCTTAGGTGACTATCAGTACAGCTGCATCTTTAGGACTTTAGGTGACCTGTATATAGTCTCACTAGGGACCTTTTGCAAGAGTAGACATAAAAATTGCTCTTTTAAAATGATTGAAAAATATATTCATTAACCTTGTGTGAACATTTTTCCTTGTCAAAAACCTTACAAACGTTCATCCATGTGTGGTGTCTATAGTGGCAGTACGCTGACATTTTCCATTCAATGGCTGCAGGTCCTGCCAACCCTACACTTCCTGCTGCTGGCATTCAGTAGCAGTTAAAGGGTAGAACCGAAGACCCACGTAAAAGACCTGGTATCTGTGCTTCCACATCACGAAGCACGCCAACAGACACACCAGGGCTGCGATCAGGTTGAGCACCATCTGCAGAAGCAGGTAGAGGTTGAGCATGCTGGTGACACTGCTGCAGTCAGCGGCATCCCGGTAGACAAAGGTCCTGCTGAGGGGGTCTGCGGTGTCCACTTTGCACTGGCAGGACTCGAGGACAGTATCACAGGTAAATTTTGTCATCTGTAGATAATGGTGGGCAGCAAAAGCCATTGCCAGGACACAGGCAACCAGACCCAGGGCACTCAGCAGAAAATACAACAGCTGAAAGAGAGGAAAAAAAAAGAAGAAAAGAAAAATACACTCATTTTCCAGCTAGACAGAGCATGAGGAACACAGAAGGAATACATGAGCATGTATTTTGCAGGAAATGCATGCATTCAGTGTACTTTCCAGACATCGTGGGCTTCGAAAATGCAAAGCAGGTACAACTCCTCAGTGATAAAAGTTCAGGAGGTCATCTCAAGAGCTAACCATTTTGCCACACATATTTTATATGAGCATTGTCTTACAATTTTGAGGCTCAAGAAGAGCACCAGAAAGTATTCCAGCACTACAGGGAGGGAGGGAGCATCTTCCCCTACTCTTGTCCCTGAATTGGCCAGACTTAAGAGTCACCAGCTGAGATGAGTAAGTGAAGGAGACTGAGGCTTGGGCTGACATATTAACCCAGGCTGTGCTGAAAGCTAGTGTTTCTGAGAATTTGCTCATGTGTCATTCCCATCTTTTGGTTTGCATGCCCAAACAAACCTGTTTTACACTTGCAAATTGGGCAGGGAGGTGTCAGATCTCCCACTTAAAACCCCTGCAAAGGCAGCCTGCCTGCCTGTTCCTGATCCTGGCACACCTCCACGAGGAAGAGTGTGCCGTGCTGAACCCTCTTATAAGACCTCCCCATCAACATGAAGGAGAAGACTTTCAAAGGCATGAAAGAGCAGCAAGTGTCCGTCCCAGTGCTGCCCCTGGTATGGCACAAGAATGACAAAGGGTCTGTTGGTCACCCTCTTTCTCGTCACACCTGTGGCAGCTTTGAAGTAGGGATGGCCTTCACCAAGGGCACCCATGCAGAGCCCAGCCCCATGAGCCATCTGGAGCCCTCGCTGCTCAGGGCTGCACCTGAGACCTCCGGGTACCCGAGCATATGGACTTCCCTCCCTGCTGATGGATGGAGCTGGCAATCGCTGCGCTGTTCACACAAAATATGTGCGAATGTATATTAAAATCATATGCTGTGTTTAGCCAAAATACCACTTTGGGTTCTGTTAAGCACTGTAAAAACATTTATTTTTCTTGGCATCTTATCTGTCAGACACATGGTGCGGTTGGGAATCTGTTATTTTAAACAGCAGCTTCTCTTCCTATCTCTTAACCTCAATACCACAAGCAAACTATCAATATAAAGCATTTTTTATGACCTTGAAACTCCAAGTATGCGTGTCTTGATGAAATTCACACTTCGGGTGTATTTGTCTTGAATCTACAGTGTGAATCAATCTTCCTATTTGCTTGTCAGCTTGAAAAAGAAAAGTAGTTAGGATTATTGCTGGTCTCCAAGCTCTCTATGCATTTTCTCCCCCAAATAACTGAATTCTTACAGCAAGATCTTTGTTGCCAAGACCTGGCTACTATTAAATTTAATGACTTCCTCTGCAGCCTGAAACCAAGGACAGTTTCAAAATGCAGATGGCTCTTATTAAATGCAAATCCTTTACTCCCACAGCTTTCAAGGTAAGGGTGCATGGGAAAGGTGAAGTTGGGAAACGGGGACACCTCCACGTATGAAACGCACAGAAAGGGCAGTGCTGCTGGCTGGTGCAGCCCTCCGAAGGAAGACTTTGGGGGCTTATAGCATTGCTTTAAGAGGTGGGGAAAATGGAAAATAGACAAACACTGACAAACGTTTCCCTTCTCTGAGGGATGAGAGTTGTTCTGTGACGCAGCTGTCACCCTAGGGGCTGGCTGGATGTCCCTGGATTCGGGCCAGTGGGGGACAGAATCAGGTCTCCCTAATAAATGAGATGTTAAGCTGAGACCATGTGCTGTACCTGCTTCTCCCCTGGCAGGTATTTCATTTAGCTGCCAACACCTATCCAAAATGAGCACAAACTGGCATGAAATCCAAAGCCTTAAGTACCCTCCGGGTACAGTGAGCAAGAATTTGCCTGATTTGTACCTAAAGTGAAGGAAAACTCAGAGAGCCTTCAAAATGCGCAGAATACACAGGCAGCTCTTATGGCAGTCCTCAGAGGCGAGTACAGATGTGTGGGGATGTAGGGCAATTGCCAAACAGTGTATTGTTCTCACAAGATGTTGGCACAGGAATCTCTTTGCAAGCTGCCGAAAATGAACACATTTCCAAATACCAAAGGTGAGGCAAATATGAATACTGTCTGTGAAAGAGCACAAGACTGAGTGCTGGATCCCATCAGCAGATTAATCACATGCCAGAGCTGGAGGCAGCTTCAACATTGCAAATATGACCGTGCAGTGAGCTTTGCCTAGGAATCAGAACTTGACACCAGAAAACAGTTTTTTAGTGGCCTCGTAGAGATAGGCTCAGTGATTGCTGTATAAGTAGAAGGAGAAAAAGGAAGTGAGGATAAACAGCGCACAATGGGGTCAGAGCATGGCAGCTCATCCTCCCTTGGGTTCCTCATACGAGGGAGAAATGTTTCAGCTGTATTTACTGGAAACGGTTCCGTTCCATGCTGAAATTAAAACAAAGCACCTAAGATGAATTGAGTTGTTTATTGAAAAGACTTTTCATGCTTATCAGGGATGAAACCAGCAGGGTTTGCAGACATGGGTCTTAGGAACTACTGTGAAGGCTGTGGAGGCTCAAGCTCAAACCATCCTGAGCAGAGTCACCCAGGGAGTGAGATAAGATCAACATGCTGTATGTTTGTGACCACAGAATCATAGGGGTTGGAAGGGACCTCTGGAGATGACCTAGTCCAAACTCCCTGCTAAAGCAGGTTCCCTACAGTAGGTTGCACAGGAAAGGGTCCAGCTGGGTTCTGAAGATCTCCAGAGAAGGAAACTCCACAACCTCTCTGGGCAGCCTGTTCAGTGCTCCATCACCCTCACACTAAAGAAGTTCTTTATGTTTGTGTGGAACTTCCTGTGTTCCGGTTTGTGTCCACTGCCCCTTCTTCTGTTGCTGGGCACCGTTGAAAAGAGCCTGGCCCCATCCACTTGACTCCCACTCATTAGATACTCCTAAGCGTTGATAAGATCCCCCCTCAGTCTTCTCTTTGCCAGGCTGAACAGTCCCAGGTTTCTCAGACATTCCTCATAAGGGAGATGCCCCAGGCCCCTAACCATCTCTGTGGCCCTCTGCAGGGCTCTCTCTCGAAGTTCCCTGTCTTCCTTCAGCTGGGGAGCCCAGAACTGGACACAGAATTCCAGATGTGGTCTCACCAGGGCAGAGTAGAGGGGGAGGATCACCTCCCTCGACCTGCTGGCCATGCTCTTTTTAATGCACCCCAGGTTCCCATTGGCCTTCTTGGCCACCAGGGCACACTGCTGGCTCATGGCCAACCTGCTGCCCATCAGGATCCCCAGGTCCTTCTCTGCAGAGCTTCTTTCCAGCAGGTCAGCCCCGAACCTGTACTGATGCGTGCGGTCATTCCTCCGCAGGGGTAGGACTCTGCACTTGCCCTCATCTTTTTCCTCTCTGCTCAACTCTCCAGCCTGTCCAGGTCTCACTGAATGGCAGCACAGCCTTCTCATGTGCCAGCCACTCCTTCCAGCTTCATGTCCTCAGCAAACTTGCTGAGGGTGCATTCTATCCCTTCATCCAGGTTGTTGATGAAGATGTTGAACAAGACCAGGCTCAGTACTGACCTCAGGGAAACACCACTAGCTACAGGCCTCCAACCAGACTCTGTGCTGCTGATCACAACCCTCTGAGTGATACGAGCTTGCTGAGATGCTGAATACATCAATGGTGAACACTCTACAAAAACGAGGAAAAGAAGTAGATTGTAGAAGCTGTGGATCTTGCATGCATGTTTAAAATGCAAAAAAAAANAACACTGTCTAGGCCTCAGAGCTGCCAGGAAACAGCGGTGCCCAGGGGAAGAGGAAAGGGGAGGGGAGGGAGTGGAAGCGGAGGCGCGGTCACCCCAGACGCAAGCGCAGACACACAAACGCGAGGTGCTGCTGGGGTGAGCGCTGCGGGGGCAGAAGGACTGCAGTGACATCGCTGAGCAACCGGCTGTAATGTCACCGAGCGACGGATTGTGACCACACCACCCTTGCTGCTTATCTTTGGGCACTGGCAGAGCCAGGCACTGAGGTCTGGGCAGCCCTGTTCAGGCAGCACCAGGAGAAGCTTGACCCTGTGCTGCCATGGCTGCGCCAGGAGCTGCTTAACATCTTCGGGACAACGTGGTGGCACGCAATGGTGACAGAGAGCATCATCCTGAGTGTGCTCTGCAACTTTGGGCCAGACAGCAAGGCCTTGAATGAGATAGCGTGGCGTGGCCTGGGCATGGGCACAGAGCAGAGACACTCAACCAGAGCCGCATCGACACCATTGTGCAGCACTGCAGCGAGGAGGCCTACAGGCAGCTGGGCCTCCGGCGTGCCTGCGTGTCCAGGGGGCAGGAGGACAGACCTGTGGATGCCCCTGGCCCCACAGCCTCCCCACTGTTGACCCTCACATCAAGGCCTGGACCCTCCGGCAGCACTGCAACTCCCAGCAGTGAGGAGCAGCCCAGCACACCAGGGGCTGACGTTCATGCGGGCCCCAGTCACTGTTGCCCACATCCCGACAGAAGGGCAGGAGCCCCACGAGGAGATGGAGCAGAAGGCAGCAGCGGGGCCCTCTGCCCAGGGCAGCAGCCCCTCCACTCCTGGCTGCTCGCCTGGGGGGACCTGGCAGCCCCTGAAGAGGAGGGCTGACAGCGGCCAGGACCCACCCCAGCCCTGCAAGAGGCCACCCCCTCGGCGGCACTAGCAGGGCTTGCACTTTTTAAATAAGAGTATATAAATAAATTTTAAAAAGAGGTTATTCCACAAAGTCTCAGTTTTACTCCTAATAGAGCTGCGGCTGCCAACCCAAATGATCCTCCTCCCCAGATGATCCTTGAGATACATGTGGAATCCTGGGGTACTTCCTGCACTCCAGGAGAGCCCAACCAGGATTTTCTTGCAGGTGGATGCTCAGTAGCCATGTGGAACCACAGAGGCACCAGCCAGCAGCATTAGGGCAGGGCCTGGGCTGCCCTAGCAAGATGGCCCGTGCTCCTCACTGATTGTGTTGGTGGTGCTGTCAGGGGTGGCAGAGCTTCAGAGCTGCCCCAATCAACACACTGTCCCTCCACTGGGGGTGGATGCCTCCTTCCTGCATGGATGACAATTTCAGTGTAATGCTGCCAGGCAAACACCACAAAGCCTGGTGCGGCAGCTCCCTGGGCAGTTGTCATTCTTGCTGGCAATGTGGAGGTGTGGGAACAAGGACCTGAAGGTGATCAAAGCTAGTACGCAATTGTTAATCTTCTCTTTTTCTTTCTGTAAGTACAGGAGAAGGTTTAGAGAGGAACAAAAGACACTGCAGGGCCTAATTTCCAAGGGAGGATGAATGCCAGGTTCCTTGCATTTGATTTCCTTCTACCTTTCTCAGTTAATAATCACTGTTATTTTGTGTTGTTTGTGTTGGTATTTTTCCTGGTTATTATGTGTCTGCAAAATATTAAGAGCCCTCAAAATTACAATAATAAGGAAAACCAGCCCAACTAAATGGTGTTGGAAACTTCCCATTTGGAACAAGCATTCTGAGCATTTCTTTTCTTTGTCAGTTATTGGTATCCACAAAGCATGGTCTTGGAGACCGAAGTGGGACATGGTGTGCAGCTCCTGCACCTCTCTTGTAATGCTGAGATGGGAATTTCCTTCACGGAGGAACGTTTGTTCCCACAGCTTGCTAACACTTTTGCATGTTTGCCAGTACCTGACCCCTGCACAAGACACTGTGCTCTGAGACAAGGACCTCTCCCCAGCCAGGAAGGTGGGCAGGTAGATACTTCCAACCTCGCTTTTTAATGCATCTGTGCCCTTTCAGTTTCTTATTTGACAGTGAAGAGCAAAACCACAGGGAAGACCCTGGGATGCTTCTGAGACCACAGCAAAAATTAAAACCCGGTATAATTTGACCTATTCTACCCCACCCTAATTCTTACCTGACACTCTATGAATATCTCTACTTAATCAGTAATGTCCATCTTTCAGTGAACGCTTCCCAAAATATTTCAGCTTTGTTAATCTGAATATTCTCAATATTCTTAAAATATGCCAAGTTATAAAAAGGTATCTTGCTTTTATTGCTATATTGCTATATTATATTGCTATATTTTTTCAAATATTTGTTACAGAGCTTCCCCTTTATGGACTGCAGTTTCTTTCTTATCTGCCTGGAAAATACCAGAAAACCATTCTTGCATTTCAGGTGTATTTTCACTTCTTTTCATCTGGTCTTAAAAATATCCCCAGCACCAACTTTTCTGATTGCATTTAATGACATGGGAAAAAAAAAAGAAATAACAGAAACTCAAGGTACCTTTACTGTGAACTGCACACACGTCTTCTCATCGGGTTGGTATGATATGCAAAGCATAACAAACCCCACCAAGGACACCACACAGACCTGCAAAGGAAGAGATTTAAAATGTGTCAAAGTTATTAAAAACTAACAAACAAAACAAACAAACAAAAAACAGAGAAACCTCCACCACCACCACCACCAAAATAGCATTTTTGAAGTGGAAAGACCTTTCTGTGTTAGCAGAACGGTAACGCAAGGAGCAGTATGTAAGTCAAATGGTTTGCACAGGGGCTACAGCCATAGGTGTAAGAGCCTCATTCATGTGGGCTGTGAGGAGGGAAGAGCTTTAGCCTCCAGTTCATGGACACCAGGGCACAGAAAGCTTACCCAGAGAGGCTTTGTGAATCAGACTTACTAAAAGTCACAGCTTGGCAACACAGTCCAGGATGTGTTTTGAGATTTTGTCCATGTAACTCACCAAAAAGGAGCAGAAGGCTTATGGTTTGGGCTTGTAAGCCCAAAGAGTATCATCCTACATACCACTCGATGCTGGCAGGGGTTTTATGTCACCAGAGTAGGTTGCACAGATAAATCAGTAACCATTGCTGCCCCTGGATGAGAAGCAGCACAGTTTATAGCAGAGGCTTTCAACCTCTCCCCCAGTGGACACCCTACCAAAGAGGACATCTCCCCTGCTGTCTGAGACTGCTTTTTAGCCCTGTGGCAGTAATTGATGATGGTTAACAGTAACGGAAAAGTATTTATGCTCTTTAGTATTCACTTAGCTGTCTTTATTATTAATTCTGAAGATTGAGACTTATTGGAAGAGGCAGATATTTACTAGTAGGCATTTTCAAGCCACAGAAAGAGGGAAACTCCTGCTCTGAAGAACACGTAAAGTAGCCCAGTATATTCAATCTCCTTTTTTAAGCTGTGCTTTTCAGGCCCTTGTTGTGCTGAGCACTCCAGTCAAGTGTCTTCTCTTCCCACAGTTATAGAGGACCTGCAAGAAACTTCACAGGAGGACATAAGACCTGACAGACCCAAATGTTACACTCTCCTGCCTCATCCCCAGTGTCCCTTGTTCAGATGGGCAGCAGGCAGCCACCCTGTGCCCCATGGCTCACCACTGCTTGAAAACACCACCTGGGCATCACTCAACCAGACAGTCCCACATGGACCGCATTTCCTCCTCAGCCAAGTGTTGAGGAACCCATCTGGAGGCCTTGTGAACTTTGCTGGGTCTTTCACTCGCTGCAGGCCTTGGGTCGTGTCCCAATTGGCTGACTCGCTTCCATCAATAGACTTCCTTTAACTTTTACATTATAAAATCACGGTTGAAGTCAGCCTGCCTGGAATCTGTGAATGAGTGTTTAACATTGATTTACGAAATTTCTGCTCTGTCAGTTGGCAGTTGGCAGCACTGTAAATCTGACCACTTATTCCTTTAACTTCCTGATGAACTTGTCCCAGAGTTTTGTCAAGTCTCAAGCATGTCCTTGCCTTTTGGAAAGTAGAAATACTCGGACATGCAGATCACAAGATCAGCTGCACTAGCTGTGTGATTTTGTGGGAGAAACCCAGGTGGTGTTGAGCTGATCCCCATGTCTGCACACACTTGGTATTTGTGGAGGTGTGCCAGAGCCACCACTCTGCAACCAGACCACATCTTTGTGGCAGCTTTCATGCCTAGACATGAGGAGCAGCAGGAACTTCAGTGCCAGAGCAGGTCCCCGGTGCCACCTGGGGCTTCTGGGGCCAGATCAGGGCATCGTGGCTGCACCCACAGTGGGAGAGGGTATTATTGTAGGCTGGAGATACATGTGGAGGAAATGGCGAACAACTGGGCTGCCTTGGAAAAGCAGGTGAGCTGATGGCACATGTACAGTCTTAAATGCCTCTTCACATGGTGTCTAAAGGCAGGATCTTAGCTAGGGTCAGCCTTAGTGAGGACCTCAGCTGAGATCAACCAGCTTAGGCCTGTTCTCACACATGACCAGGAGCAAGCCTTGACCTTGACCAAATTGATTTGAAATGACAACTACTAAATTCCCAATGACTACAATAAGAATCTATTTTTTCTTCCTTCATTTTACTGTGAGAGTTTTGAAGCCTTGCCATTGATCTGAGGTATTCTGTTTTCCCAGAGCAGTGCCATTCGCCTTCTCCAGGCAAAACCAGACCTGGGTGCCTTTGCTCAGGGATGGGATCGTGAGCCTGGGCTCCTTCACGGGCCATTGCCCACCTGTTCTCTGCATACCATGACAGCACTGTTCACGCTGAGATTTCCAGCTCTGAGGGGAACTACTTGACCTGCAGTGAAAAACACATAAATGTCCTTCCAGACAGCAATGGTTAAACATGCTTTTTTAATGATCTGGTGAATAAAATACCGTTTTTCTTTATGTCTGCCTTGTCAGTGCAGGGTACTAGCCAGTAGCCCTGTAAAGGAAGAGTGCCTTTGAATACACACGTAGTCACGTCCCTCAAGAAGTGGTGTGATTAATAACACTTTCTCCCATAAAGTTTTATTTCATGTCATTTCAGTAAGACATGAATAGGAAGTATTGCCTGAGAACATTTCCAAAGAAAGCGTCAGTATTATTTACTCCTCTCCATGTCATGTGTATTTATATCCTGGTCCTATGACTTACGCATGGCCTCCAATTTATTTGTTTTCTTCTTTTTATTGTTGACAGCAATAGCTGACAGGGTTGTCAGGGGGAAAAAACAACCTTTCTTGTCAAAGGTCCTTCAGTGCTGGTATTTTTCCCCCCTATAGTGCTTCTATGTGACACAAACATGTTTTATTTCTCAGGATTAATCACCTATGTCCTTGGTCCCTTGCACTGCATATTAATCTTTTAATTCAATTAGCATCCCCATAAAACTTAAATCTTAAGGAGATCACATCTCCAGTTCTATCCGTACAACGAACTCCCCCACTCGCAGTAGTGGCGAAGGAAAGAGCTTGCAGCGAGCCCTAGAAAACTCATATACACATGTGCTTACACACTCAGACTCATGAGAAACCAAAGTGGCTGCTCACCTCAAAGCCAGGCCTGAGCTTTTTCAGTGTCTGCTGATAAAAGGATCTCGTTATGAGTAATAAATCACATCTGATTTGCTGGTGGGCATTTACACTGGCGTGAACCCAGGGCCCGGCTGGCCGCTGGGTGACTCCAGCAGCATCACGGGACCGTGTCCCTGCTGCTTTCCCAGCAGGAATCCGGCCCAGGATCAGGCTCCAGTGGCAGCGTTTCCACCAGCCAGCCCAGATTTATTTTTTTCCCCTACCAAATTAGAGGCCTCGTAAGACTCCTGCAAAAGCCCTGCCGGCTTTCAGCACGGCAGGATCAGGCCTCCCTCTTCAGAAAGCTCCCCGTACAAAAGGCTGTCGCTTAAAGGGATTTCCATTCCTGCCTGTGCTTTCTGAAGTTCCTCTGGGATTTAAATAATATACTGAGATACTTGGAGAGGTGCTTTTATAGAGAGGTATTTATAGAAGATTACACTGGGTCAGGATTCCAGCAAGGCTTGGCCAGGATAATTCACAAGGCTTAAGTATTTCTTTTATAACAATATACTGACATTTTTCATAAACCAGAGGTGTGCATTTTTGTAAGTGATGGTAAAAAAAACGTTGCCGAGGATTATGACCCTCGCATGTTTTACATTTCTGTTCTCTAACGGTACATTCACTCACTGGAGCAACCCAAAGTGTGGAACATTTATACAGAAAACAGCTTCATGCGTCTATTTTATACATTAATAATAGATCAGTTTTGAATTACGCTCGCGAAGTGTAATAGAATAACTATAAAAATCCTTTGGTAAATATTTGCCAGGGCCCCCTAAGTGACTAAGACCGCTGCCTTGCAGCAGGCATGTTACGGGTGCAGTCGATGCCGCTTGGGAAGGCGCATGAGGTAATCCTGCATCCCAGCACTCCAATAGCCATCGCAATATCCCAGCATGAAGCAGACGCTTCCTATGCCTTATTGACTAAGCACACAACATAAAATGCAATTGAACCCGCTTTAGCACTTGCTTGCCACCAATCGATGTGCATTTGTTATACAAATAAGGTAGATTCTAGAAGAGCTACAGAACAGCGGTTAATTAGATCGGCTCTTGTAACTGTTATCTGGAAACCTAGAAAAATGCATATATGTGCTGAGTAAATTTCAGCTCGAGTTTATTTCAAGATCCTATTTCAAAGATTTCCAGACGGACTAACACACCCTTTGCTGAATAGGTAGTGACATGGAAGGTTATCCAAGGGAGGTACTTAAATATAGAAGAGCACTGTCTGGAAAAAGACCTGAATGTGATACAGATGCGTTCACGAAGGGCACAGATTTAATTATGGTTAAGGCATACCCTGTGAAATCCTCCAGATCACAATCCAGTGAAATCAGCTCTTTGCTAGAAATGGTTGAAAAAATTTGAAGTTTTTGCTCTAGAAAAGCTCAAATGCTATTTGCTTTCATTGGGAAGCAGCAGACCTTCCTCTCTTTAGGCAGGAACATCTCAGGGCTAAAAATCTTAATAAAAGTAAGAGTACACATGTTTTAGGCTCCCCCCACCACAAAGAGGTCTAGCGCTTGCTTTCATGAGAACCTAATCAAGTTCCTGCAGTTTTCAACAGGAACAGAGTCTGAACCTAAAGGTATTCAGGAGCAAGTCTTCCAGCTGATTTGCCTGGGAGGATCTTCGCACCTACACAGACCTAAGTGTAGAGTCCTTGGATCTTCAAGACTTTGGCAAACAAACTCTGTGTCTGCACATTGACTCACATCAGCCCTTCTTAAAAGCATCACAGGTGAGAAAAACAGTCTCATCATCTCTGACAGGGACAAACACGGGTGGCAACGTGGAGCAGCATGGGACAAGGCTGGTAGGCATTGCCATCCCATCCTCACCTCCTCACACCTCTTTCATATAAGGACCAAGCACAAGATATATGGGAGGTGCAAGGGCACCTCATGAAAGTGGTGGAGATGGTTGTGTAATTAACAAAACTGGAGGAAATACAAACACAAAGGGCACCGATTTCCACTGTGGTTTGCACTCAGTATCTTTGCAGACTGACGTATTAATGTGGTGTGCTTTATTTTGACAGCTTTCTAAACCACAGATTGCTCTAATCTGCCTGCATCTCTCCCTTATACACTTGTAAAACCACTTTTTCTCATTGTTAGTACAATTTTAGCCCGAGTGTTGCTGTAGACTAGGTGGCTTTCTCAAGCAAAGCACCTCCTTCCCAGTGCACCTTGGAAACCTGGGCGCATGCGGCTGGTAAAGTGAGAGAGTGAGAAACATCCACCAAGAATTTAAGGAAGGAGGGAGGTGAAAACACAGGTCAAAGAAGCACCTTGGGCCTATGCCACAGCACCAGACAACTGCTGCAAGCACTCACACAGGCAGATGGTAACTCATCTGCTCTTTGTATTGGGGTTGGTGAGAAAGAACCCTCTACAACAACACTTAGGGGTCAGAAAGCACACGTGGGAGGACAACACCTCTCAAATATAGTTGCTCACTTCAAGTCAGTATGGATCTTTCTACTTGTAGGGATAAGGGTAAAGAAATTGTATCTATCTTCTAGCTGTCTCTGAAGTCTCCAGCTTACCCTCAGAGGAGGTACTTGGCTTGATGTATCACCAGCCTTATCAGATACGGCGAGGCTTAGCTCCCATTCAGATGTTCAGAGAAGCCACACAATCCAATGAACTTAGCAATCCCACTAGATCCAGACTTTGATGCAAGAAGAAAAACATTCTTATTGGCTTTGCCATTATGAAACAGGATTATCTCCAACGCCAGACATCCGTACAGAGTGTTGCAGACAGTGACACTGATGTTCATTTGCTTCGTGAGGTTTGAGGAAACTGCAGTGAAAGTAGGTACTACCAGAAGCTCTAAAGCAGTTTATTAAAGCTTTTCAAAGTTTATCAAAGCTTTTATCAGCTTTGGGTCAGCCTAGGTCTCATTGCCACGTGCAAAGGAAGTCAATCTGCCACACAGAGGTACTGCTCCTGAGTGGTTTTTCCTCTTCGAGATTTCTCATTAGATTTAAGGACAGTCTAGTTGCATATAAACTACTTCCAGAAATAATAACTCTAATGAGAATGATAAACATGCATATTGTGTTTGCAGGCAAAGGCCACCAGCAGCTAGGAAATCTTTCTCTTAACCTCCATAAAAACCCATGATAACTGACCATCCCTGCCCCAGCTACAGATTAAAATAGCAATGTCTTCACTACAGGTCCCTTCAAACCCTGCAACAACACAACATGGCAGACACACAACTTTCTTTTAAATCCTGTAAAGTAATCAGAAGCCTGCAAGAACGTTCATAATCAAATGAAGCCATATTTTTCTGTAATGATCGCTGCTCTTTGTGCCAGTTGCTCAGCAGTGACAATGGTCATTTGTCCTAGGGTGAGACTTAATTCCCGCAGCAAAGCACCATGCAGGCTTCCATCACTAACAAAGCCAGGAGCTGCAGCAGCAGTCTGTTATTGCTGTTAAGTCAGAAATACACCACTGGGCAATCAACTGCCTCAGAACCAAGCAAAAAAAAAAACCTAGAAGTTCCCAGAGGCAGCAGTGATTTTCAATATGAGGAGCGTAGCATGGCCGAGAGTGTTGTGTGAATAAGACTTTCTGTTTGAAAAGTGTCCGTGACTGCAAAGCTATAGAAAGCCATAATCTCTGTAAAGTCAAAAGGTTACTTAGGCTGAGGAAACCTGTTTGGACAACACCAGATGTTACCTAGGCTCTTTGCACAAACACGACCTGATGAGGAACTCTGATGTCCTCCCTCCTTCCCCTTGAGTCTGCAGGAGGACCAGGGGCTGAAACACAGCAGTGTCCAACGTGGGGTCAGCACATAGAGACCTACTCAGGGACCACATGAGCCCCAGGTGTGCAGCTCCCTGCCCACACCCTTCTGAAAGGGGACCTTGAGACGCCTCTTCCCATCAGTGCTTTCCACTCTTTGCCTCGTCCAAATAAAAGCATGGATTTCATTTGATCAGACGTCAGCTCACAGTTACTCTCATAAAATGATGAGATTTAATGTCAGAGGGCTCTGAAGAGTGCAGCTCTGGTGCTTTACAATTATATGGCTATAAACAAGTACTGGAAACCTCGCCAGAGCCTGTTTCCTGCAGCGTACCTCGTTGCTTGCCATCTGGAGTTACAGCAGTTTGGAGAAGGCTCAATTAAACACCTGAACTTGGAGGCTTGAAGGCAGTCCTCCCTCCAACCTTTTGATGTTCGCCCATGGCTAATTGAAGCTAGCTTGTATAAAAAAAGAGGCCTGTGTGACTATCTTTTCCATTAGCTGCTTTGATGGCACCAGTTTTCAAGCGTCCCCTTTTATTAAAAATTGAAATCGGATTCCCTAATAACAAGCGAACGTTAAAAACCCAGCAAGGCTGTATAGGAGGCAAAACCTGACTGAAAGCCACCTCCACAATTGCTGCAGGAAGAGGTGTCAAAAGCAACAACAGAAAAAAGTCAGCAAGGGGCCAGGGCTAACAAGAAAGTGTCTCTTTCAAGCTTTGAAAGAGAACACATTTCAGGATTTTTTTAACAGTCCGCCATCCCCCATATCAACATGGAAGGGGATCGGTTGCTGCCAGCTCTGGCTGAGGATGTTTCCCAATTACTGACCCCCACCAGGCAGACAAAATGGCTGCTGGACGCACAAGATGGCTGTCCAGTGTCTGGCAGGGCCCCCACTGTGCAGCCAGAGGTTTACCTGTGTGGATTTGCTGTGTTATATCACAGAAAAGACTCTTGGTGGAAACATCTACAGAGCCTCACATGCCTGGGGAAAAAGCTAGAGGCAAGGTGGCCCTTGAGCTGCTTCATTATACTGAGCTGGGGAACAATTAACGTGGCAGGAATGTCTGCAGGTACAGGAAATCCAGCCTAGTCCGGAGGAACAGGAGTATTACTGACCCCAGCTAGCCATCAGGGCACACCAAGCCCCAGCTTCTAACTGATACCACTTCATAGCACAACACCGTCCTTTTTTTTCACAGACCCCTGTATGCAATGCTCCATCGTTGTAGCACGTCTCACAACAGAATTCTCAAAGCTTCTCCTGGACAATTATAAACACCGCCAGTGCTGTACCAGAATGAAAATCCCAATCCTTGTCTTCTTCTGGTGTCCTCTTCCATCATTTCAAAAATCCACCTTCATTCTAGGGGCTCTGCTGGGAACTGGAGGTGCTGGAGTGACTTGTAGAGAGCTGTAAAAGGAAGGAGGCCGCTGGATGCAGAGAGTGTGTAACAGCACCCGCCCGCCCTCCGGGTCCCACCGTGACACTAACCCTGAGAACAAGAGGGGCAGAGGCTGTTGCAGGCAGCACTATTGATTTTGGCAGTGGGGCTCTCCAGCCCATGGGCACGTGCTGAGTCAGTGGCAGGCCCTGCCACCTGAGTCGCTCACACGCGGCAGTGCGTCAATTAAACAAACATCTCCACTATCAGCACCTGATAGCACACATGGCCATGGGAGATGGCCCCATGTGGCACTTTGCATCGGAAGATCTCTGAAAAGCAGGAAAGCCAGCCAGACTCCTCTGCCAGCCCTATCACACAGCCTCACTCCACCAGGTCCAAGGAGGCTCAGTGGATTTAAAAAAACCTCCTGCCGGAAATAATAAAACACCCCAGATAATCTATACTGACGAGCATTTCTGTAACTTCCTCAACCACCTGAGTCTGCAAAATGGGGCTGGAAGGGAGCTTGCTTGCAAGATTTCTGGTACTGTCTACTTTTGATCATGGTGGAAATATAATCTGAGAGCAGGTTTTCAAGGAGAAACACATCGTTTCTTCTTCTGGATGTCAAAAGGCCACAAGCTAATGAAAAAGAATGAAAAGGGCACCATTAATATGTACTGCTTCTGCACCACTTTTCATCCGAGGATCTCAAAGCAAGGGTGACGGATAGCCATCATTAACCCCACTTTTCGGGGGAAATAACAAAGCCTTAGCAAGGTTAAGTAACTTGCCCAGAACCGCATGCCAAGTCAATGACAAGGCACGGAAGAAATGGAAAAAATCCTACAGTCCTAGGTGGATTTGTGACGTTTGTCCGAGCACCTCCAGAGCAGCAAAAAGGATATTGGCAGTGTGGTCCAGGCTGCAATTTCAAGTGTTCAGGATAGGTTTCATGAAGCTGCAGACCACGGGGTCTTGGTGCAGGATAGAACACCTCTGCAAATAGGTAGAACACTGGAGCTGCAAATGGCTCCAGTTTGGTGGAGTGAATGCCACCCTCACCATCTTAACTGCATTTATTCGCAAGTCCCTAGCAACACAGCAGAGACATTGTACAGGGAATAGGCTGCAAAAGCAGAAGTGGTAAATCACATAGACTTCGTGGTTTCTGTCCATAAACCTTTCCTTTGGTTTCTGAGTAATGCCCCACAGATTTCAGATGAAATGCTCTTGAAACCAGTAGGTTGTTACTGGGTTTCGCAGTGATCTGCTGCTGATGTAACACAAGCTCGCTGCATCGTTTCCTCCTGCAGCAGTCACTCCACCCGAGGGCTGAAACGGCACGGGGGACCCGGCCTGCCGGTGCCCTGCGTCTCCTGCACTCCCCATTGGTACAGCACACATTCAGCACAGGCAGGATGGTGGGCCCACTGTGCCGTGGCATCCGAGCTTTGAGTTGGTTTGATCCAGACTGACTTGCATGGTTTGGTTTTCCTGGGGAGGGTTCATCCGAGTTGCTTCTCTAAAACAGTTCCTTTTCATTCATGCTGGGACACTACGGTGCTTGGTTTTCAGCAGGGAACAGTGTCACCATTTTAACACGTATAAAGAAGAAAAAAATTCTTCCATCAATCAGGGTCTATTTAACACATTAGCAATTTTCCTTCATTTTTCTGTCATCCTGCATTAACAGCCGTGGGGTCAGATCCAGCCCTGGTGTAATTCCATTGGAGTAACACTAGGAATGAGCTTCACCCATTATCTCTAATGTTGCTAAAAAGGTCTCGATAATAGATTTTTTAAGTTCTTGATTCTGAATACTAATAGAGTCCTTTAAAAAGAGCACTTGAGTGGGATGCTACTAAAACAAATATGCTCTGGTATTTTACACATCTTTCTGTTCTGCTGCTCTTTTCAGTGTGAATAGATGAGTTTCGGGAAGTCACTCTCTTCCCCAAGTCTTGTGCGAGCAGCACATGAGCCATCTGTCCCCTACCCACTTGCAGTGCCAGCAGCCCAGGAAGAGACCATAGGACGTCCATCCCCATGCAGGAGGTCCCAGCTGAGGCCTTCCATTACGGGTCAGGCCTCACACGCTCCCCACTGCAGCTCACCAGCAGTGCCCCATGAACCACGTGCCCAGAAGCTCCGGGCCAGCAGATCTTGGCCATCTCTAGCCGATGTCTCAGTGAGCACCGAGCACATCCACAGGGACATCACAGCACAGAAACACAGTAAATGCAGTACCACCTCTTACCTCCTGCATTTTGATCCTTAGAAATATGCTCTGCATTATTCCTATTGGACATTGGACCCAACCAGTGCTCCACACGTGCTTTTACTGGGAGGCTCTGGGCAGCACCACCACCTCCACCTCTCCTTCCTAGCACTGGGTTCCCTTTCATCCTGCTGGCATCTGCCCTCTGGGCAGGGTCAGACCCTCTCTGCCTTCAGCTTTGGTCTGAGCATGCTGAAAACCTGTCTGGCCACATCCACCCACCCCCTGACAACACTGTGAGGATGAGCAGCACTAAAAGCAGCACGTTGCTTTGAACCAGGGAGGAATCAGACACTTCTGGAGGTGCCAGTGGCACCACTGCAGGTGGATGCTGATAAAACTGCTGGGGGCTGCAACTCAGCCTTCAGGAAGGAGAAACACTGATTGGGGCACAGGTCTTCCGAGGGAGATCGGGCCTGCGCGAATGTCCCAGACTGACACGGTTTTGATGCTGGTGACATTCACAGGACCAAGAGCTTTTCTCATACCCCTGGCCATACACTACCCCAGCCAAGCTCAATCTTTCCCCAGCTGTTGTAGGCCAACTTTTCTCCTGCAAAAGCTATTTCCCACCTGGGATGCTACAAGTACTGCCTGGGGAAAAAAAGAAAAAAGACAGAGAGAGAAAATTTGACCTCCAGGATTCCAAAATGAACAGGAGGAGTGAAAATGTCACACACTGCTATTTCATCACCCATATTCCTCCTCTACATGCTAACAGAGAAGACCCCAGGGGGAAGTGCTCCTCCTGGGCAAGGGCAGGCTCTCATTCCATGAAACACAACTTAACTCTTCACTGTCTCCTCCATCACAAGGGAAACAAGATGGATGGGATGAGCAAGAGGAGCTCCTGCTCTGCCTGGGAGCTCAGGCCCTGCTCCTTATCCCCAGCAGCTGGGGTGGTCAGAGAATCATCTGAGATGCTCCCATAGCAGCTTACTGCATCAGGAAACCTCTTAAGTACCTGAACATAAACTTATTTGCTGGGAGTTCCTGCAGTCTGACAACACCCAAAGTAGTGCTAACATGCCTGTATACATTTTCCTGAAGCCTGCAGCCTTTGGGAAAAAAACTGTATTACACCCACGGCAGATCCCAGGCTGCCAACGTCCCCAAGCACATGGCCAAGAGCAGCCACCCAGGCCCTGACACTCTCCAGGTGTCCCCATCCACACCCAGCAGGACCCCGCCTTATCCCCGCCACCCCACACATCACCCCTGTGTCCCCATGGCCACATGTGTTCTTGTCCCTGGCGAGGACCTGGGGGAGTGGTGTCGGGAAAGGGCTTAAATCGCTGTGCCACGAGGAGGCTGTAAGGACAGCCATCTGTCCCCCCTCACTGCCATCAGCACACCACACTGAAAGCTGGGAGTTCTGCGCCCTCGTCTCAACCCGGCTATTGAGGCACGGTGGGGAAGGGGGACAGTGTAAGTAATCAGTATTTATATCAGTATCATCGGGCACGGGCCCTCTGCAAAGCAAAAGCTGATACATACATCCAGTGCGCAGCCAGCCTGAGTTTTATTTAAGGTCTGTTGGTGTATTTTGGGGCGAATACTAAGGGTCCTGCTATTCTGCAGCTTCTCTGGGATTGCATATTCCGATGTTTAACCTCGGGAGCAGTTACAGTTAGCGTAAGTGGCAGGGTGCGGTGCGTGCGGTTGGTTAGTCTGAAGAGCAGCGGCATGCAGCTTGCGTTAATGCTGGCATGGGTGCTTTATGCAGAAACAGGCTTTATGCTTACAATGATCCCAGCCCAGTACGGCGTGTCTCTGACTAGCAGGGAGGAGCTGATGCCCGCCATGAGGAAGCCCAGCACCGTTACGGAGACGCCGAGTGCCAGCTGCAGCAAGGCACACAGCAGCGGGAAACGGCACCAGCAACATGTGTGGGATTCCTCCTCCTGGCCAGCTTTGCGATCCCCCTTGCTTTTCTTCTTCTTCTTCACAGCCACCTCCTGTGTCTGGCCGGAGTCTGAGCCTTGCTCCCTGCCGCGAGCTGGGGCTTTCTTCTTCTCCTTCCCCATGGTGCTCCCCACGTGCGTGTGCGTGTGTCAACGGGCGTGTGAGGGCTCCTCGCCCCCCACAGCCTCGCCTTGTGCCGTCCGAGTCCTTCCCGGTATCTGAGCTGAGGAGGAGGCTGAACAAATATGGAAAACATTCCGAGCAGGCTGTTGGGGCTTGGAAATGCCACATATAGCCTGGAGAAGAGGGGGATTCGAGGGGGGTAGCCAACTGCCAACGTACCGGCACTGCGGGGAACAGTGAGCACGGTGTCGGGGACACATGGGCACGGGGTGGGACCTGGGACCTTGGGCCTGTCCCTGCTGAACTGGGTGGGCAGGGAGCCATGGCAAGGGCAGTGCAGCTCCCTCCCATGTGCCCAGTGCTGGAGGGGATGGCAGCAGACGCTGGGGTCACTGGCGAGCAGCCAGCCCTGGAGGGGACACCGGGCACCCTCACAAGGGAAGACCATGGGAAGCACGAGGTGGCCATGCTTAGCTCACGCCAGAGGAATTACTCCAAAGCTTAGGGGTAAGCAGGTGCTTAAATGATTTGCTGGCCCGAAGCCCAGGGGTGTGCGGCCTGCTGCACCAAGCCAGCTGCTGCACGTGATGCAGCCCGGCCTGTGCTGCCTGCGCAGGCCCCAGCCTGGCAGACACCCCGGGGACACCATGGGGACAGCACGGGGACAACATGGGACCCTGCTGCTGCCCCACCACAGCCACCAGGAGCACCACAGCTGCATCACTTGGCAGGAGGAAGGCACGGGAGTGGGGGAAATGACCGGCAAAGGTGTCTCAGAGGGCTGCAGAGTGATTCAGGGAATAACCAAAATGTGAAAGAGTGCTTCTTCGGCATGCTGAGAGAGCATCAAGGAAACCTTTCCTCTGACAGATTGGCAATGCCTTCTGAGAAACTGCTCTATTTCCAGCTCTTTATGGCATTTAACAGCGATGAACTGTGCCTTCTGCATTAATAAATTATGATGTCACTTTGTTTTATTGGTTAAGTCATATCTTCTGCAGTTATTTATACTATGGAAGGTATGAAAGAAAACTAGAAACAAAGTGATTCCAGGCACTTGCTGCACACCTAACTCCCATGCTACATCCATAGAGCAATATTAAGATACATTGTTCAAAAAAGCAAAAACCTCACTAGAGGTGAAATAACCTGAAAAAAAACCTCTTTCCTCGTAGTGTTTCATGCTGTACTGTGCCTTCATAGGTCCATACCAAGACGTTTTGTGATAAAACATGCTCGTGATACCCCGCACTTGCTGGTGCCCCTTGTCTCTAGACAAAAGCCACTCACAAATGTATTGAACCACAGCTTTGAGAGGGGTGGGCAGCATGAGGAGCATCACTGGGGGCAGAGAGAGGAGCAGTGGCATGGAGGAAAACACACCTTACTGCTGCTCAGTTTAACACCTACCATAATAATAACTGTTGAGTTAAATTAGGTTGGATTTTCCTTTCTTTGGGAAGTCTGCATTTCCCTTGTTCTGTGCTCCAGATCTTTACCAAGTTTGCTTCCTCCAGGAAAGCCTCAGCACTGCTTTTAGCACCTGTCTTTGGGCTGATGGCTAGATTTATGATTGCTGTCTTCCAAAAGGGGCCAAATTCTACTCACTTTATTCATGCCGGCAGTCATATTGGATTCGGGGGTTGGGGGGTAATCACCCAAGGAAGATGAGCAGGATTTAACTCAAAGTCGATAAAATGAACAAGCACTTATATTACGAGCAATAACAGCTCTTGCTTATCTCCTGCTCCAAGAATCTCTCTTAAAACAGGTGCCTCAATATATTATTGTATGGTAGCTCAAATGTATCTCATGAATAAGGCCCTACTCCATGAGCAGCAGGCTGGATATCTCCCAAGGGATGTAGATGGGAGAGCCACTTGGGTCTCAGTCTTGAAGCCCTTTGAGAACCCCATGGTACGGCGGTGTCCAGGGTCCTTAGCTGGGAGAAGCCAAGGCCACTCCGCCTGGCCTGCTTCTTTGGGGCAGCTCTGGGACTCCAATGGATGCAAATCAGCTGCTAACAAAGACAGTCACTTCATTTTATTTTATTTTTTAAATACATATGACATACTTTAAATCACATGCGCCATACCTAATCTCTGCAATAATACACGCTACATAGACAAGAATTTGGGAACAAACACATTGAAAAAGACTGGCGATGGAAATGGTGTTTTGAAATGGTTAAACAGCGTGCACAAGAGGGAAGAAAGGTCCTTTACCCATGGCTGGCTTTCCCTGCAGAGCCAAGCGTGTATATCTTACACGCTGGTAAGTTTAATGGGGATGGAGAAAAGCGGCGGATGCAGGATTGATCTTCCATAATTATTATCTGAACCAGATTATATTTGCTGATTCCACTTGGCATTAACAATCGAGGGTAAAACAGCTGTGGAAGAACTCACCGACTAGATGGCAATGAGAAATTAGAAGAATTACTTTTTTAGAAATTGAAAGATTAAACGAGGACACTGAAATAACACTAAATTTTCCAGAGCAATACATCTTCCGGATGTCACTTGGATTTTCTCGGCAACACAAGAATAATCATTACCCTTTTATGCCCAGAGGCCCTGATTAAGTATGTTCTTAAATTAAGCACATGCTTGAATACCCTTCCTGGATGAGGATGTTTTCTGATTCCAGCCCAGCCACCATCTCTCATGTGGCACGCAGTTGTAATTTCGGTGTCCTTTACACAAAATGAGTCATCTTGCACAGCTTTTCCACAGCCAGGCACTGTCCTCTGTGAAACATCGCCTGCTCGTGTCCTTCCCTCTGCCAAAAGGCCGGACGGGCCGGGTGACGGTGGCAAGGAGTCAAACGGCACACACAATGTCAGGCGCAGAAATGGCAGGACCTGGCCGCAGCTTCGCGATGACGCACTCTTTCCTATTTCTTCTCCCGCCTGCGAGCCCACACAGCATTACACAGGGCTCTGCAAACCTTGGGTTTTTCTCTACCATGATTTTTAAAGGGGTTTGGTGAGGCTCGGGCTGCGCAGACACACACGCACGCTCTCCTGTGTAATCACATTTGTGCCACTATTTCCCCAAGGCACCAGCAGCCCAGCCAAGTGCCAGTCACAGCGTTGCTGCACACAAACCAGGAGCAGCAGCATGTGGGGGGATGGAAGGCTGAGGTGGGATGGCCGTGTCACCCCAAGGACTGAGGGCGTTTGGCTGCCTTCGCCCCCCGAGCAGCCCTGCAGCACGGAGCCGGGTCGAGCTCTTGAGCCATCGGGCACTCAGAGCCCAGCACAGCCACTGTCTGCTAAACAACAGGAAAACAGAGGGTTCCCTGTCTAAAGTAAATGATGAAAGGTTCTTCCTAAAAGCAGACGTATTAAGTCAGCCACGAGGCTTTCCAAAAGCCGATGCCCATTGACAGCAGGTAATAATAATATCTGGCTCTTGAAAGCGCAATTACATGAAAGACACCGCCAATTAGAAATGGGTCTGACACACGCAATTCAGTCTGGCTTCTGACATGGACATTTTTAAAGTTCAGGGTCATCTGGAGGTGAGGCTTCTTTTCAGCACGCTCTTCTGGGGCCTTTTCTCATCTTTTCTTGCCTCCATTGATTTTTCCGTGAGCATCAAGTTGGACCAGGCAAGCTCCAGAGGTCCCATCCAACCTGACTTATTCTCCGCACGTACTCCACATGCCCTTTTGGCATTACTAGGAGTACGGCTGAGGTGTGAAGCACTCAGCTTTGCTGGATGGGGTGACGGACGCAAAAAGCAGTAGAGATGTTTTATATGAGATTGCTCCACACAGCAGCTCCGTATTTAACAACCCTACCACCTCCAGCCACCACACCTGACCACCAGGTAAACCTGTGCATACAGGAGAAATCAGTCCTCGTAAATGGCAAAGAAATTGTGCCTTGCAATCCCCACAAAGGTTGTGCAACAACAATTTAAGTTCCTGAATTTTTGTTTTTGCCCCGTGCCTGCAGCTGCTCACCTCCAGCTGAGCCCAACCGGTGCCCCTGGCATTTACAGGAGTCTCCTGTAGGAAACCTGCCAGTAGTTACACTGCCCATGATGATCTCACTGTTTCTATCTTGCCTTCTGCTCTTACTGCAGGTTCTTTGGGGTAGAAGTCACATTTTACTGAGTTTCTGTATGAGGCTTGCAGTGGGGTCCTTGAGAGCTGCGGCTACCACTCCCTCAAAATCAGGATGGGGCACTAAGAGGTGAGCAGCTGCAGCACAAGGAGCCATCAGGAGCAGCTAGTGCTGCAGCTCAGTGTACATGCCTCTGTGCTCTGGCAAGCATTTATACCAGCCTGGAGTCCTCCACGTCTCCCTGGTTGAAGATGAGAGAAAGCTAGTTTGCAAACATCGTGCCCCCTCCAAAGCGGGTCTTTCTTCAAAGCGTATTCATAGAGGCCATTGTCTGTCAAAACACATTAATGAGATGTAACAGCCATTAGTCCTTCTCACCGGGTGTTGATTATTACTTGCTTAAAGGGAAGAAAATCCTCTTATTCATCTCCGGCTGTGGATAACGATTAGGTCTGCTCCTGGACGTGCTCACGGGGATGTGTACGCACACGCACACAATCGGGCTCAGAATGCCGTGACACGGGCGGTGGGGGAAGGACAAGGGCTCCTGCTCACACTTCTTATTAATGAGGAGGATTAAATGGTGATGCTTGAACCTGCAAGAGGGAGAAAGATGGTTCTGCAGCAGGACTGCGCCTGTCACTTAAATCCCGATATGAACTGGTCCTGTGGCACATCACAAGGCCCTGCCTACGCCCCTGCCCCTGGCTTAGTGAGCAGTGAGGCTGAGCCAGCCCAGAGCTCTCCCTCACTGCTGCTTACATCCCATGGTGGGCAAGCAGGCAGAGGGGAAGCCCATTCGAGGGCCACCCAGCCCCTTCCACATCTCAAGGAGGCTGGCGCTGGTGCAGCTAGAGCAGCCTCTGGGGCCAGTGGCCCTGTGGTGGCATCACCCCCGGGATGGGGTAACCCGCCGTGCTCAGCCTTCCAGAGACAAGGTGTGACAGCATCTCCTGCTGCTCTTCTCTGCTGCCAACACAGCAGAGAAGTGTTTGGCTACCACTGGTTTATTTTATAGCTACATATACTTGGATTTTTATTCTTATTTTAAGTCAAGTGACTGATATCATGCTGAAACTGCAGGAATAGGAGCTTTGGAGGTAGGGCTGAGTTTCTCTTTGTACGGGGTATAGGTGAGCTGAAAAAGAAAGGAAAACATGGCTCTCAGCGTTCATTCAGCTCTCTGGTTTTCACCCCAGAGCTTGGAGTCCATAGAGAAGGACGAACAGCACAAAATCCTTCCCATTGCAGCGATGACGTTTAAAACTGAGCCGATGCTGAGAACTCTGGCTTTGCTCATTCTGACAGCGCGGGTGGGACGCACAGCCGGGATGGCGGGATCAGTCAGCGCGGGGTACTGGGAGCTCTCCTTCATGGCAGCGGGTGCCAAGTGTGCTCGGCTCGTCCCATGCAGTCGGTGCTTTGTAGTCAAACTAGAAAGTCCTTTTTTCAAGAGGCACATGAAAAATAAAGTGCTTCTGAGTTGGCGTAACACTTCAGGCAGCTGTAATAAGGTGCTCTCTCCACAGATCTGGGACAAACTTTGTGGTGCATATGCATATGTATCTCATTTTTCAGACGTTCTGGCACTTGCAGACACTCAGGGCTCTGTTTCTGCAGCTGGCTCAAGGTCTCACGCTGGCACTTGGGTAGTCTCACTGAGTTATTATTCACTGCTCCAACCGTACTGCAAGGTCTGACGTGCGCACAGGCACTGCAGTTGCCTGGAACAGATATTTGGGTCTCTCCAGAAGGCACTGTCTGACCGAGGGGTCCAGCCTGTGTTCCCAGACACAGTTTGCTGACAAGAAGCAAAATCTTTCAGAAGCAAACGGCTGTGACCGTCCTCCAGCCAGACCTCATGCTAAGGTCTGGCTTTCCTCAGAGTCGCCTTCAGAGCCCTGAAGCACCTCAGCACTGGAGCTGACATATTCAGCCCAACCAAATTTTGTTGCTGACTTGGTGTGGCCAAGACTTCCCCCAGGCTCCTGGTTGGTTCAAAAATGAAGACCATGGTCTTCCCTAGAGACAGAAGAACTGGTTTGTTTCTTCCAGTCTCCTCCTGAGTTTATCCTGGAAACTATGGAGTTGCTCACATGCTGTGCCACAGTCTTCTGCCTCACAAAAAGCTGGGTGGATACTCATCAGTATCCATTTTCTTTCTGAATTGCTGCACTGATGCAAACCATCCATAAATCAGCTCTACAGAAGCCTAAATCTTCCTTTGCTTTTTCATAGGTAACAGCAGCTTACGGACTCGATGTCTGCCCACCACTGCCCTGAAGCAGTCACCCAGCCCATGTCCCACTCTCCACCTTTCCACAGACTGAGTTTCCCTCTAAACAGCAGTAACAGCACAGCCTGGTGTCCTCAGACCGGTGATCTTTCATGCAAAAGGTTTCCTGAGGACATGGGCCTTTCTGCGCTGCCAGAATGACTGCATGTGCTCCACCAGATGTTGAAGAATATTCCCTCCCTTCCAAAGTGACTCTGAGCATTATATTTCCTTGGCTTAGCATTGTTATGAAATGTCAGGGCTTTGCAGCTCCTTTGACTCTCTTTTGCAATGTCCCCAAGGGAACACAACCTCTGTTCCGGCACTGGTTCAGTCTGGCAGGCCCTACAGACTTGCATCAGCTCTCATTCTGGAAGAACCTCAGCCATCCCTGCAGGATAGGTGAGATACAGCAGTGTGGGAGCTGAAAGCAAGAAATGGTGTTTGTGGAGGGCAGTTGTTCGTGATCATACTATATGAGGCTGACTCGGGGACTGCTTTTAGTCAGTATTTGCCTGTCACACAAAAGAGGGAGGAGTGCATCGTGAAATTTCCTGATGACACAGAAATGTGAGTGCTTGTCAATACACAAGAGGCTGCAGCCTATCAAACAGGAAGAACTGTCTGACCTCGAGGATGGGAACAATGGGAATAGGACAAAATCCAGTTGTGCCAAATGCAAGGTTTGGCACGTAAGGCTCAACTGTCAGATTTTCTGTGGGAAAATAAAAACTCGGTGAAAGACTCGATCATATCGACCGGTCACGAGATTGCTATGAAACAGCAACGTGACACAGCCATGAAAAAGGTACATATAACATAGACTGTATCAGACACTTCCTACAGAGCCTAAAGAGGATTAACGAGTGCTGATGGACCCTGTGAGGAGGCTGCATACTGCTTTATTCACCTCTGTCTGAGAAAGGTGAATGGCGGCTGCAGCAAGCGTAACCAAGCATTGGCAGGCTGCTTGGTGGGCAGCTGGAGACCCTACTTCACGGGAAACTGAGAGGGGTTGGCTTGTTCGACCTGACAAAATTAGAGGTTAGAGAGGACAGGATAGGTCTATAAATATCTTATGTTAAACTTAAAACAATGTTGGCAGGAGGACAAATGGATACAAATTGGCCATGAGTGTGTTTAACTTGGAAATCAGAAGAAAGTTTCTCACCATTGGAGCAGTGGGGCTGGTGAGCAGCACGAGACATAACCTGCTTCAAGGCAGCGCAGTATCAGTTTTTGAATTACGCCATTTGACATGGCTACTCGAGATGAGCTGGTGATCCAGAAAGGGTCTTCCCATCCAAAATCTGGTTGTGGTCATGATTTCTGCTCCTGCTTGCTCATACAGAAGCCCTAACTCAGCCACAGGAGCAGGCAAGGCTCTCAGTCCCCGTGCAGCTCGTGTAAGGGCTTGGCATAATCTAACTCTTAATTTGTTAGTGGCAATTATTTAGATTTCATGCATTTCTTACAGAATAAACCGGAGGGTTACATCAGTAACCAGGGCTGTGTTTTTTTGTAGTTAATACTTTGTACTTATATAGCATCTTTCATCTTTCAAAGTGTTTTACATACATTAATTATTTAATTCTTGCCGTACCCTCTTTGATCTAGGCAAGTATTATGATGCTCAGTTTATAAGTGGGGAAAGCAAACACAGAAGAACAAATTCTTGCTGCCAGGCTCATCCCACCAGCATTGATGTGGCCTCATTGCTCTAATGGGAGAATGGGCTTGGGCAAGGAAAGGCTATGAGGTGTGCACAGGGGCAGCAAGCAATGCAGGGCCATGATGTAAACCTTCTTGATACTCCCTGGTTGCAAAGATGGAGACACGGCAGGGCTGTAAGGGAGGTGTTTATGCAGGGCTGGGTGTAGGATTCCAGGTGTACAACAGAGGACCAGAAAGGGCTGTGTTCAGTGCTCTGAGCAAAGACATAGAAATTCCTTTAATCAAAGGTAATGGCCTCAAGTAGCACCAGGGGTGGGTCAGGTTGGATATTGGGAAAGATTTATTCTCCAAAAGAGCAGTCAGGCCCTGGCACAGGCTGCCCAGGGAGGTGGTGGAGTCACCGTCCCTGGAGGTGTTGAAGAAACATGGAGATGTGGCACTGAGGGATGTGGTTTAGTGGACATGGTGGAGATGGGTTGATCGTTGGACTAGGTGGTCTTAAAGGTCTTCTTCAAGCTTAATGACTCAATGATTCTAAAGCATCTAGAACAAAGCTAGCTGGATAAGACTCAAATAAGAGGAATAAATTAAAATAGTTAAAAGCAGCCAACAAATGAGAGCTGACGCTAATCTGCATAGACAAGTATTCACTGAAAGGATGCAAGTTTTCCCTTTCAGTTAAAAAAAATAAACTGCTGATGTATTTTTGATTTTTCTTGTATTGAATGGTCATGTAGCTTTTCAGAGTGACTGTTGGAGGCCAATTTGAAGATTTTATTGCTAAATAAAATAACAATTTTTTCTTACAGATTCACACACCGATGCTACTTACGTGTTTGGATTGCTGCAATTACTTGGGGATGCTGCAAACGCACTCTGTCTCACTCCAGATGGAAGTCTCATGTTCCTCTTCTCTTTTTCATCCTTTTTAAAGGGCATTTCGGTCTTGCAGGAGCAGGGAGCGTGGTCTGCTAAGCAGAGCAGGAGCCTGGGTCCAGCACTCATTCTTCCAGTGGTTTCATGTCTGACATTGCACAGCAGCAGCAGCTCTGTTCCAGTCACCAGTGCCAAGAGTAGGAGTTAAAAGACTGAGATACTGATTTCAACAGATATTGTCTCATTTCGTAGCCAAGAGAATGCTTTTTAGCACTATCTCTCTGTCCAGCTTTACAGGGCATCCCAGCTTGCAGCTCGAGCAGCTCCTGTGCTCCTCCAGGTCAGACAAAATTGTAGCACAATCGGGAAAAAGGGCGAAAGGGTTTGGCTTTGGTCACATTTTTGCTTTACCAAATATTTTTCCTGTTACTGCCAGCACGAATTCCTAGAGAAGAAAAATGACTAAGGTTTTTCAATTTCATGGTCATTTTGATATGCTAAATGGTGCCAAGAGAGTTAGTGGGAAATTAGTGGAGTTCAAATCCCCATGGAACGTGGAAATTGCAGTCAAAATAGTGCTGCTAAATATTAGTAATTAACAAAAATGATTTTAAAGTGCAGCATTTTAATTAGCTGCAAACTCTGCTCACTTTGCATTAACATAACCCACAGAACTGGCTATACCTAAGACAGTTAAGCTCCTCAGCTGCACAAATTCCTTGGGCATCCCTGGATAATAACCATGAGACACAGGGGGATGTACACCAAACAAAATGAAAACTGTTTTAATGAAACAAGACCAAAATCTTCTAATAAATGTGGTAGATTCAAAGATGCAGTGGTCACAGCTCTCCTGTTCTGTCACTCAGTCCTTCCTGCCTGTGTTCCTCTGCTTTTCTTAGTCTTAATTTGCTATCATCCATTCCTTCACGGACTTATGTTAAAACAGGGCCCTGCCCACCCCTGCTCCCTCACCCCATTGAGGTGGGTTGGGGCCTGTCCAAGGCCACACGGGCCACTTGTGGCTGACCCAAGAGCTGTACTCCTGCCACCTGAGCCCAGGTGAGTGCCTTTACAGTAAGATCATTCACTCCTCTATGTGTACATCCTTTGCTTGTGGAGGAATTGATAATATTAGAAATAGTAAGCTGTAGGAACTTTGGTTGCCTGCTCATGTAGCACTGTTACCGTTAAAACTCTTGGATGTATTTCTTTTATAAATATCAGTCGGCAAGGGTGTTGATACAGGCAGTGATGAGATGGCAGGGAGACTGGCGCATTATATGATTGCACTGGGGTCAGTGTACATGGCTGAGATCACACTGAGCATCCCGTGCCACCCCATGGTTTGCACATCACAGAGCTGGGCCCCTTCTGCACAAGCCTGCAGGTTCACAGACACCCACATAAAAGCTGCAGGCTAATGGCAAAAGTTGGGTCTCGGTCCTAAACATCTCTTTCATGCCATTGCTGCACAAGCTACAAGAAAGAGCATTGCTTTTAGGGTACACAGCAACAGTAGGATTTGTGAAATCCCAACTGATTTCAAAAACTTCCAGTTCAAGCTATATTGAAAAAAGCAACAAAAGACCCTCGGCTATCAATACACTCTAACTAAGATTGTGCAAAACTTCAGATGGGAAGGCCAGCTGTGTGGGATGAAGAAAGCAGCAATAGATATCTCTTTTAAATGAGTTTTGGAAAGTGAATTGAAATTGCACAGGTCAGTTCAATCCTGGCGCTTCTAAACCTCTCAATATTTGACTGTGCAGATAGAATCATTTCTAACACAACTTCCTGGGTGTAATCTTTCAAGTCACAAAAAGACAGAAATCCCACCATATCACACCGTATTGACAGCCCTGTGGCTCGTTAGTGGGACTGTAAAACTGAGATGCACCATGCAGCAAGCCAGAGATGCCTGCAAGCCAGCTTTTCCCTCTCTGCATTTAAGTCAGGCTGGCCCTGCTCTTGTGCAAATTCAGGGTGGCAAAAGGGCCACTTCACCCAGTGCCAGCCTACACTGAGCCACAGCTGCCACCCATGGCCACCAGGACCTTTGCACATTGGCCAGCCAAGTGGTCTCCTTGGCAGCATGGATATGCAGCCTGGTGACCACAGGCAAGCTGTAGCTTCTTCACTCTCCTTCAGGATTTATAACGTGACCAAATGTAGCAAATTTGCTCATGGAAAAGGAAAAGCAAATCCCTGACACAACATCTGTCCCACTTGTCAAATTTCAGATTACTGCTCCACGCTAAGGGTGTGCTAGAGCTGTTCAGAGAAAAGGTCACCAGAAACACTTGGTGTTTGGCATGGTGTGAAACAGCTTCTCCTGCTTCTTGCTCTTGGTGTCAGGAGTTGGCCAAACCAGTCTGACTGAATCTTTCCCTCAAAAAAAGTCAGCCCGAGGCAGATATCCAGCATGGAAAAATTCACCTTAAAACATTTGGCAAAGCTTCAGTTGACTAAAAGTGGGGCCATGTAATGGGATGTGCAGAATAACTTGAGAAGCAAGCATCCCTACCAGCACTGCCCATAGTATCTTTACAGTTCACTGTAAAGGGTGTATAAATGCCCATTTTCAGTGCTTTTCCAGCTGCAGTATGTTCACCCAGCCTTAAAATGATGTCAGTGATATCTCTAACTGCCTGCCATCTGCCTCCTGCCAGCACAGGCCATTTTACATGGGCACAGTCACGAGTAGTTGTGCCCTTGGACATCCACTGCATCAGACCATGAGCTACAGCTACAATGCAAAAGGAAAAACAACCTTTTGCCTCATGAATCCCTAAGCAGCCCAAGCGTGCTGCACAAGGGCGTCTTCTGCAGCAGCAGCAGCGGTGTTTTTGGCAGCTCCCTGCTAGCTTTGCATGATCCCTAGGGCCCAGGAGATCACCTCAGGGTATAGCACACAGCTGAGCTGGGGACACTTGCATGGTTGTCTTTCACGCTCACAGCCACCTTCAAAGTGATGCTGTCAACTGAGTCCTCACTCCCGCTGCTCTTCAAGTGCCATAATATCATATCTATGCTAGATTTTGTCTCCCAGAGAATTGTAATTGCTCTTTAAATCCCTCTCCTATGCCGGCTCCTCCTTTTACATCCATTCTGGCAGCCAGCACCATGAGAGTAGTCTCACCGCTGCTTGTGCTACAGCTCACAAACAGAGTCTCTTGGGATATATTTTTCTACTGCAAAATTAGGTTTCTGGTGCAAAGCACAGCTGTTTAAAACCACGTAAGCCATCCTGGCACTTACAAGTCAATGGCCTCAACGTGGCAGGAGGCCTGCTGGGATGCATGGGGATGGTGAGTGGGGAGGTCTGGCCTAGTGAGCTGAAACAGAGGACGGTGGAAGGAGCGGCCAGAACTTGGCCGAGGTCCCCACTGTAGGTCTTGGCCCAGATCACAGTAACAAGATCAAGTCTTATTAGCATCACAGCTGAAACAGCTCCTGATGCTAGTACGGTTCTATCTATAGTGTGACTCTCTCTGCCCGGACCTCAAAATAATTCATCCTACATCTGCAGCCCTGTTGAGCCAACAGTATGGATACTCAAAAGGATGGATGGTTTCGTGTACCAAGGGCCGAAGAGACTCCTGCTCAAGATGATGGGAAAGCTCTTGTGCAATGGTGGGCTAGAGGGTAGAAGGTAATGCTGATAAAGGTGGTGCTGACTGACTGAGAGATGCTGACAGAGAGGACATAGCAAAGCCCAAGGGAAGTAGACATAAGAAAACCCAAATTATTGCTCAGTAGAAGGGAAGGGGATGTTTGATTTGATTTTAAAAAATGAGCAGTGAATAGCTGCAGGAACAGGGATGTTTCAGCAGCACATCACAACACTGGGATTCGCTGCCATAGGAGATTGCTGAGATGTTCAGGAGGTCTGAAACAATGCACGGGCATCTATAGGGGCTGTGGGTATGGTTACCTCATTTGAGATAGTAACGCAAAAGGGATATACTCCAGAGTTCTTCAGGCGACATGCCAAGTGATAAATGCCTAGGGTTAGGAATATTTTCCTTCAGGTAAGTTACAATTGATGGTTATGTGTTCCTTGTTCCAACTTCAGAGCACTCCGCAGCAGGGTAGCTTCACAGACAAGACAGAGGAGCAGACAAGCTGCGAGCCCGGTCCAAGGCAGCAGTCCCTGGACTCCCATGTCCCACTGCGTGAGAAAGCATGTGAGGAATGATAATTCCCTTTGGAAGTGTGACCCAAATTGTAGCAGGAATTTGCATTCCTGATTCCTGTTTCCATTTCACCGCTCCTGCCCATACACAGCAACACCTGCAAGTAGGTTTACCACCCTCACTGAGAGATCAAGCTCTATGATGTTTTCAGGAAAAGTATCCACAAAGGAAACCGAAAAGTAAAAAGGAGTCAAAAACATGTCAATGTAATACTTCAGCTTATCCATACCAAATAAACTTGCTAAAAGAAAAATCAACTGTCACTTTAAAATCTGACATTAAGTTTCTCAAATCGCAGCCCTTAATCAGGAGTAATACTTGAAGAGGAACAAAGAGAATTTATGATGAAAAATCAGGACAGTTGAGCGCTAGGCTCAGCGGGACTAACTGCATGACAATATGGATAAGAATGATAATTGCATTAGCTTAGCCTGAAATGACTGGCCAGAGCTGGGTTTTTTGGTCAGCTGAATTTTTGTAATGTCTTCATTTACTTTTTAAGCAAACTTGGAAGGAGAATTACAACTAGATTAGGGCACATCTCTTAAAGGGACAAGACACTGAAGAAATGCATCCTAAAATCGGCTTAGAGATCTTCAAAATGCATGGGCTCAGGTAGATAAAACCAAGGGAAGGGTCCCTTCCTGGTCCTCTCAAGATAAAGCTAACAGGAGGAGGTGATGGAAGCCCAAGGATGCAGGATGACCCCACTCCTGCATCCCACTGCCAGCCCCATGCAGCCAGGGCCTCCTGTGGCACCTGGTGGGAACAGATGGGGGCTGTGGGACACTGTGGGGCTGCAGGTGGGGGGAGGCAGCACCTGCTCCCCCCCAGTTGTATTTGGGATGCTGGTCTCACCAGTGAGCCCTGCTTTGGAGGAGCAGGAATCTGCCCTCAGTGGGAGGGAGTCTGGAGCAAGGAGCATGAGTGATGCAGGAGAAATGTGCCAAACCTGGCACAGCCCCACATGCAGAATCAACCATGTGGGCAGTGTTACGTGCCCTGGTGGGGCCAGAAAGCCTGCAAGACAGCAGCTCTCAGGGCAGAAGCAGTGAGTGCCATAGCATGGGCAGCGCTAGCAGGCAGCAGAAGCAAGGGCTTCTTCAGCCCCAGGTACAAATCCGTCTGGGACTGATGCCTCTGTGCAAAGGAGAACAAGTTGCTTTTACCTATTCTACTCAAAATAAGCAGGACAAAAATCCCCACAGCTCCGATGCCTCCTTTGGCAGAGGACCCTCCTCCAGCCCTCAAAGCAGTGGTGTTGAGCCCCTGCTGCTGGCTTGATACTGAGCTCAGGATAGCAGTTTTTAACACCTTGGCTCGGGTGCAAAACACTAGAGAGGCGTTTTCTGCCTCCAGCTGCTTGCGACACCACTAGCCCCTTTCAGTGGCTGCTTTTATTCGCCTTCCTCCTGGCTTAAATAAACAAGAAGCAGGTTAAAAACAAACTCCTGGCCCCGGCCCCTTCCTGAACTGGCTGTTCCATCGCTGCTTCCTGCCCCGCGCGTGAGCTTCCTCCTCCCGAGGAAAGAGGCACCGGCCTGAGCCGCCTGCGGTGCAGCAACGCAGCCTACCTGGCTGTGACACCCACGCCAGGCCCCCCCCAGCGCCTCGCTGGGAGCTCACAGAGGGTGGCCACCACAGCAGCCCAAGGCACAGGGGCACCAGTGACACCGGCTGCGTGTGATGGGGCTCCTCCATCCCCACTGTGCTGGTTACAAATGTTGCTCACTCCTCCCTCATCTTCACCGAGGAAGGATCTTGTTCTATTCACAACCCACCAGGAGCGTGAAAGCATGGTGCAAAAGGCTGCTGGCTCCAGAGATTTTGCTTTTGGGAGTTGCTATGCAGCACCACGAGCTCACCCTGGCCGGAGGTCACCCTGTGACAGCAGGATCCCGGCGATGTCGAAATGCTTCACGTGCACGAGTTTGCCTCACAGCACCCTTGTGATGGGTGTTCTCTACCCCTGCCATTTGAAACGCTCAGAAACAGATAAAAAGATGCCAAGCTTATGGTGAGAGGCTGCGCGAGGCAGCTCCTCCTGCCCCTGGCTCTGCACTTTTTTGGCTAAGCCCAAGTGGTTTTCATCCAATGTTTGGTTTTCTGTGTGTATTAAAGAGCTTTGTGTCCACCATACTACTGCTAAAACACGCCACTGTCTGGTGTTGGCAAGGAGATCCTGACTGGTGCTTTAAACTGTTACAGCTAAGTTACGTGTCATTTTTCATTTAAATTAAAATAGACCACGCTGAACTCAAGGGAAACTGATAGCTGCACTTTCATTTTATTTCATTCTATTTCCCTTTTATGACCAATTTTACCCTAATAATCAAAGCGTTGATTACAGATCCCTAAGGCACCATGTGCCATGCAGGGCCAGGCTGGGAAGGGCCACCAAGCTTCCACGTTGCCTGGCTTTCAGCTGCCAGACAGCGGCACAAGCAGGGTGATTGATGGCAACACATCATCTTGGGCGGTTTTCCCTCCCTCTGCTGCGAGAGCCTCCACTTCTCAGCAGGCCTGAACTCTACGGGCACGGAGATGTGAAATCTGATGGGTTCCGGCACCCACTGATGATGCCAATGTTACAGGATTGTCAAATCCCAGTGGATCTTTGGCTTAGAGATGCACCAGTTCTGGCTACACTGAAAAAAATATATGCTTAAAACCAAAAAAAAAAAGAACAAAAAATATCATATTAATCCACACAAAAGGGTAAGAAGTAAAAATGTAAGCTCGCTTTGTGGGATGGGGAGCAGGAGACAAACTACACGGGTCTGACTTACAGAGCCTGGCTAAAACCCCTTGTCCTAGAAGACAGGCGCAGCAAGTACCCTGGCTCCTCTCTCTGTGCTACTGGCTACAAAGCTTGACACACCCGTACCCTCCAGATCCGCAGGACCTTGTGCACCCTGGTCGTGCAGCAAGAGGACAGGTAGGATGGCAGGAGGGCAATTTTAAGCAGCAGGTCTACGATGAAAGAGACAGAAAAAGCACTACTGTGTCTTCTGCTACAGGTTAATCAAAAATGTGGGTTCTTGAAGATTATCTTAGCTCAGAAAAGAACCTGATCATGAATGTAGAGGCTCCGTTGTTGGGGTCCTGTTCCATAAAGAAGAACACACCGAGCCCTGCTCCCACCCCAGGACTCCCACGGCAGGAGCCTGGGTCTCTCCCTTTTGCAGTGGGACTCAGCACTGCTCAGCTGCCTCCTTTGTCCTGCGTGAGCTCTACATGACTGGGCTCTAATAAACCCAGCCCGAAGAGAACAAGGGAAAATCATTCAAGAAGTGATGGATGACACATTCTTGCTTATCTGTAATTACCCTGTATGCTTCAGTAAGGTATTTTCCTATCACTAATCCAAAACATTTTTACTCCCTTTTTTAAAATAGTTTTCTGCTACTTGACTTCTTTTCAGGCAGCCACTTGCAGCTCTCCAGGTGCATTGAGGGTTTCCGGAGGCTGACTTTTCATGCCTACTTTAGAAATTAGGAAAGAGCGGAGGAAGGGTGAGACCCAGAAGTTATCTTTCCCCAACGTATTTTTACCCAGCACATTTCCTAACGGCCTCGCAACAACACTGGATTTTGGTTTAGGACTCCACTGTACTCTGTCTATCACCATAAATATCCATGTCACTACTGTATGCCCTTACACAGCAAGTCGTACAGTGCTGCTCTAGGTTCATCCTTTCTAAGATTCTCTCCCTGTTTTTTCTAAGACTGTAAGATACCCCACATTTTCACTTAAAAAAAAAAAAAAAATTGGACCACATGCTTCTATGCATAATCCAAAACCCTTTGCTCCTCTTCTGAAACTCTACAAAATGACATGCTGGAGCCCAAAGGTTTACATCAAAACGGTGAAGATGGGCTTTGCTGCTCCCAAGGCCTTCAAAAATGCTAGGGTGCACTGGGTCTTGCCACTTGATGCACTTCAGTGGAGAAGCCCACTGCAAGTCTGCAAAAAGCATCCCACCAAGCCTTCAGGCTGCAGCCACACGGAGATGTTTCAGGGATCCCAGCCACCTCACAGATCTGCTGCAATGTTCTGGATTCAGTGTTTCTCCCTTGAGCTTTGTGCAATCCTCCCTTACCTCCTAGGACTTGGAGGGAGAGGATGTCTTTCACTGGGACATTGGTGTCCTAGCAGACAAGCTTCAGGGCATTTGGTGAAATAGTCTGCAGCTCCCAGAATCTGCTTCAGACAGAAACATAAAAACAACAGGCAACGCAGCCCATTAATGAAATGACTGTCAGACACTACTTCATGGTGTCCCTCTGTGTTTCTGTGGGACCCGTATCTGCAATATGGCCATTAATCTCCTGCACACATTTTCTACAGTCTTCCTCAATCTTACCCAATAGCATCTTTCCTTTGGTTAAATTTTGAAAACTTAGCTCTAAGTTTTTGTTTGTTTGTTTGTTTTGGAAATGTATAGACGCTCAGTACAGTTTGAAACATCTGCCAATTTTAAAATAATAATCTCAGAACTTCCTGCTCTGGGCATCGCTTACCAAGGCTCTCCACGGGCTGTTTCCATGCACTGTGACTTTCAGGCAGTATTTCCTCTCTAGCTCCAAACTTTCTCACCATGACCAGAGTGCTTTTCCCTTGGTACATCAACAATACACATCACTGTACTCCAGAGGTATAACTTGTTCCAGGTCACTTTCTAGTTGCTGAGATGTTTTCTGAGAAGCACATTCCAGCACTGGCTGGTTCAGGAGCCCACGTTCCCTCCTTGGCACTGCCCTTCCTCAGTCCCCTGAGGTGAACTAGAAGTGTCTGCACATCTACAAATTGTAAGAGAGGAAACAAGCACCTCCTGCTTGGCATCCATCCTCTTGGAGAATCAACTCTTTCACTTCCTATCCATGACACTGCACCGCTCTTAGCCCCAGAGCTGCTGCCTGGACTCAGTATCTCCCCTGCTCCATTTGTGCCCAGATGTGCTGTTCAATGTGCAGCTGCAAAGCTGCCACTTTTCTTAACGCTTGGGTAAATTGCATTTGGGATACATGATCGGCCCTGACTATGGCGTTCCTCCTGGGCAACTACTAACACAACTTACCTGCAAGTCGAACCACTGGCAAGAATTGCACTAGTTGAAACTGCTAGAACTCATTGTGTTGGCTGCTGAGCTGCCCTCCCTCCATCACTCTACCTGTGCAAGGGTTTTGCAATGCTAGCAAATCTACAAACAAACCTTCTGTAACAGGAGCAGAGTCCTACCAACCCGCACCTCCACAGGTGGCTGGGGAGGGGGCCAGCTCTGCAAAGTCTCAGGGCTTTTTTGTCTCAGTGGAAATTCCCCATCACCAGCTACGTGGTAGAGGTAACCGGCAGACTCTTGGAACAGCTCCCTTTCCTTTGGGACCAGTTACAGGCTGCCAGCCTTGAACTTATCTCCAGCCATGTGTAACTGCACTTACAACTTCTCGTTCAAAGGTCTCAGTGCGCACCCATAATTAGCCTAAGTGCAACAGGCCTCTCGAAAGGCTGAGGCCACTCAAGGCCTCCTGGCGGCGTGCCGTGCCATCCCTTCATCAGAGCAGCCAAGCTGGTGCTTTACGTAAGCCCTCGACCATCACTGAATCACCAGCTGATCAGGCTGTGCTGAGGAAGCAATTTTCCTTGATCTCCAGCTCCGCTTCTGCCTGCCAATGCACAGCTATCAGGTGCTTTGGGAATGCCCGGACTGAACCCAACGCTATCATCCAAGATATCGTCATTCACAGACACAGCTTCTCTGCGGTGACTTCAGAGGGGAGGCTCGGGGGTGGTTGTTTCACTTGTTCCTTGCTGCTGCTCCTGCAAAGCACCCAGCAGACAGATGGGATCATTCCTGTTTCACATCCAGGAGATCTAACCCACCGGGGTCTCCAGGCTTCAGACCTCCCACCATCCGGGGCTGGGAGCGGCCCCAGGCTGGGACCACCTTTAATTTTACTGTCCCCGGAGGTGGGACAGCTTTTCACTGCAGACCAGCTACCTGCAGATATCTTGCTTCACTTGAGGCACATCTGTAAGGGGAATTTCCAAACCGACGGCGCACGGCCCAGTTCCTGGTGGTTTTGGTGCAGTTACGCCCACGTGACGCTGAGGCCTGCCCACCCTGACACCTGACTTTTTGCTCCAGTGCCTGTTTCACTGGGCTGACTTCCCCAGGTCTGGACATGCCCGTGCTCTCCTGTCAGCATTGTGCACCTCAAGCTGACCGGCTCGGCCAGCGTTAGCCCAAGGGCTGCTCTGATCTGCCTGGTCTGGTAGAGTTTGGGACATTTATCCTAATATCACTCAGTCCAGGTGGCCTAGGAGTGTGTCTGTGACCAACCTCTCCCTTTTTTTTAAACAGTTTTGCACAACAATGGATTGTGATCTCTGCTCTTCCAGGCTGGGCCTAGCCCCATTTCTGCAGCCAGCTGGGGGCCCGCACCCAGTGCTGCACGCTGCGTCTTCTCTCGGCCTGCCACCTTCCTGCACCAGGCTGTTTTATTTCTGCCTCAGAATTCAGCTGCACGGCTGCACGGCTGCTCTCTCCCTCATCTCACAGACGCCAGGTCTGCGTGGCACTGAAACAGAAAGCCCTGTTCCCCTCTTTGTGAGCCGCAGAGCCGTGCTGACAGGATCCCTGGTGACGGACCATCTCACAGCGCCTGCTGCCTGGTCCCTGCTCTACTGCAGCCAGAGATCTCTGCACCTTGGCAAGCGCCTCTGCCTCTCACAGAGTCTTTGGCTTCCCACTGAACACAGGCATCGGCTCTGGCTCAGGAAGCCCCTGCACCACGAGCTGCTGGGCTGGGGGCTTTCATCATGTGCACGCTCTGCTCCCTAGGCCTCTCCTACCAGGCTCCACCAGGGCAGCCAGACCTTTTTCTGACCCACCTCAGGTTTCTGTGTGCTCTCATCTCATGTTTTTCCCCTGGTGTCAATCTGCTCATCCCACAACTGGAAATCTATGAGTGGCAGTCCTCACGGCTACCTTGTTACCCAACCAAAGTGATCCAGACCCTCTCCAGGTTCAGCCGAAGCCTCTTTTTTCCCCCCTTCACAGCACTTGGTTGACCAGCTCTCTCTAATATCATGGTTGATTCCTGGTCACACCCCCAGCCCAGATAATTCAATCTCTTTTTTTTTTTTTTTTCCCCTGAAGGCAAGCATCCAATGCCACAAGAGCTGAAGCAATCAAGCCGGCCCTAGGCACCGCACCTCAGAGGCCGTCCCTCACGCTGTGGTCATGGACGGAGCGGAACAAACCTCCCACATATTCTCCAAACGGTGGCACTCGCACAGACCCAGCAGGGACAGACGGTCTGATTCCTTCCTCCCAGACTGAAGATGGAGGTGAACGTTTGGCGTCAGGCGGTGCTCTGGCTGGCTCCTGGCTCCAGCAGGAGGCTGTTTTTTTCCTGTGGTGACCTGCAAACCTTTGATTTCCTTTTCTGAGTGATTTTTCAGTGTCTTAACTCTTTGCTGTGGTTCGCCTTGGCTTGTAAATTGGCCAAAGCTTTTCTTGTGCTTCTTATTTTCGGGAAAACATTATGTTTTCCATGATGGTCATGCAGCTGATCACCTCTTTGATCCATCTTGCCATTTTAAGCTGGGAACCTTCCAGGAGAATTTCTTGCTCTCCGGACACTGCAGCCTTTTATCCTTGTCTGCAGGTGACCTCTTGTAAACCTCTCTTAGAAGTTTCCAGATGTTGCCTGAACTCCTTTTGCAGAGCCTCCAGCTGTCTCAGATCATGTTTTGCATCTTTTGATCGTTTTCGATTTCCATTCCCGCTGCATTTCAGAGGAATCCCACAAGCAGGGTTTCTCCTCGTGGAAGCTAAGTCCTGCTCTGGACACTGTTTCCACAATGTGAAGGTTTGCGGGTTGTCCCAGAGAGGATGGAGCTGGCAGAGGTGCTCTGGGTGCTACCCCAGGAGCTGCTCCAGAGATGCTCCCCCGCTGCCGTGCATGAATTGTGGGAAGCATGCAGAGCCATTTTCCTGCCCGTGGGAGGGCTCGGCTGGAGGAAGCTGTCTCTTCTTCCAGAGTTCCAGCTCCGCCTGGATCAGCACTCCCCTGAAGATCTCCATGGGTTTCACCTCAGGGCTGAGCTCCGCTGTGCACCTGGGCTGTGCCTGTGGTTTCCTTGGTGCTTTCCATCCAGGAGAGGCATTCCGGCTGCAGCTCCCCCTGGAGCACCCAACACGGGTGCCCACCTTGGGGCAGGTGATCCCAGCATGGCTCAGCGCAGCTGGCAGCGCCCTGAGGGTGTCATTAGCACCTGCAGTTCCCCTTCCGAGGACACAGGTCCCCTTGCAGTCCTCGCTGGCGATGCTCCCTCAGCAGCCCAACAGCAGCCCACGGACCTCTTCCCCTAGCTCCCCCCAAATACAACCTACGGGAATGTGGCACACACGCGGCGCTCACTTTATTTTTAGCCCCCGTTTCGTTGTGCCAACAGTCACAAATGCCACCAGGTGAACCGGGAGGAGCTGAAGGTGCCCGCGGGGCCGCTCTCCCTCCTGCCGGGAGGACACCCCCGGAGCCGCTGCTCCCAGCGCACCCCGGGGCAGCGCGGTGCCGGCAGAGGTCGGGACCTGCCCTCCCGCAGGGACAGACCTCCCG
>WBMW01001319.1:10585-80390 GCA_013396635.1 Penelope pileata
AGGGAAGGGGAGGGAAGGGAAGGAACAAAATCAAAGAGAAAAAATTGGTGCAAAGTGCAATTGCTTATCACTCGCGGACTGATGTCCAGTCAGTCCCTGAACAACAGCAACTCCTCTCCAGACAATTCTCTCAGTTTCACTGTTCAGCATGATGCCATATGGTGTGGAAAATCTCTTTGGCCTGTTTGGGTCAGCTGTTCTGTTTTTGTCCTCTCCCATCTTCTTGTGCACCTCCTGCCTCCTTGCTGGCAAAGCAGCATGAGAAGCGGAAAAGTCCTCAACTTAGTGTAAGCGCTGCTCAGCAACAACAAAAACTTCAGTGCATTATTAACAATATTGTCATCCTAAATCCAAAGCACAGACCAAATCTGCTAGTAGGGAGAAAATTAACTTTATCCCAGATGAAACCAGGACACTAGGGAAAGAGGAAAATTCCCCTTCACCTTACACTGGTTCAAAGTCTGGTATTGAGAGGAAGGCAGTTAGAGCTGCCAATTGCTCTTCCTGCTCCACTTTCCCCTTTTACTCTGCTAAATGACTGACAGCCTAATAATGAGATGATGGTGTGGCTGGGCCCGTTCCCCTGACAAACAGCACATGTTCACTGCTCTCCCTAGTAGACAGTGCCTGAACCATTCGCTTGCCTCAATTTAGCTTCTCATTCCACCTTTTCCTTCAAGCTGATTATTCGTCCGGGCTTGATTCATCCACTCAGACTGTTTCATTTGAGACTGTACAAGTATTTTGGATAAAATTTCACCAAGACAACAACTGTTGGTTTTGGATCATCAGACATGGAGCAGAAAAAAAGGCATTCCCACAGTGGGAGAGAGTCTGTTGAAGCACAAGCTTCTGTGTGTGTTTCACTGTTCTGCCTCGTGATTATTCACTGCTTAGTCCCTGGGCCAGTTTATTTTGTAGATAAAGGAATAACTTAGAGGTCTTTTTTCTGCCAGTCTGGGAGACAGCACATCTGTGAGCACCAAAATTTACATCATTCCCTACTAGTTAGCAAAAAAACCCGTACCTTAATTAGTTCTCTTAGAGAGATCTGCGTTAAGCTAGTGGCTAGTGTAGTAGCTGGGACAATCCTGAAGACCTCTAGCTGATTTTTTTCTGCCTGTGTCAGGAAAATGGCAGGAACACACTCCAAGGCAGAGATCTTGTAGTGCACCGCTGAGAACAATGCCATAATGGAGAGCTTTTCCTAATGTACATGTGGTGAGTTAGCTTTAGCTAACAGCAAAACATACACAGCTGCTCACTCAGTCTCCTCCCTCGGTGAGATGGGAAAAAAATAGGAAAAAAAAAAAAAAACACCAAAAACGGGAATGAGAAAGCTCATGGATTGATTGCTTACCGATTTCCTGTGTGCAAAACAAACACAACTTGTGGGAAAATGAGTTATTGCCACTTAAAATAAAATATAATTACAAATTCAGGTAGTGGGAAACAAAACAAACAAAAAAAAAACATTAAAAGAATCACAGAATCATAGAATGGCCTGGGTTGGAAGGGACCCCGAGGATCATCAGGTTCCAGTCCTGTACTGGGGGCCCCAGACCTGGGCACAGTACTTCAGATGGGGCCTCATGAGGGCAGAGTAGAGTGGGACAATCACTTCCCTGTCCCTTCCTCCCCATTTTCCCAGGCTTCACTCATTTCTGTACTCCCCATCGCAAAACTTTCCAGACACTAACTGGGAATGCCACACAGCTGATAGAAACAAGTCCAGGAAATTCCTAAAATGCATTGAGGACAACTTCTTGGCCCAGGCCCTAAGGGAGCTGACTAGGAAAGGTGCCCTCCTAACTTCATTCCTTGTAAACTGAGAGGGTCTCATGGGTGAGGTGGCTGTTGGTGGCCATCTTGGCCACAGTGGCAATGAAGTAGAGTTTCATATCTTTGGGGATAGGAGAAAAATGGCCAGTAAAACTTCGACCCTGGACATAGGGAAAGCACACTTCAGGCTGCTCAGGGAACTAGTTGACAACGTGCCCTGGCAAACCACTTTTGAAGAGATTGGCATCCATAAGTGCTGGCCATTTTTAAGAGCCATCTCTTAAGAGTACAGGAGCAGGTAATTCCAACGTGTCAGAAGTAAAGCAAGCAGGGTAAAAAGTTGGCTTGGCTGAGCAGAGATTTTCTTCTAGGGTTTAGGTGGAAGAAGAAAGTGTAAGGACACTGGAAGTGAGGTCAAAGAACATATGGACACTACAGAAATACTGTTCACCATCACAGGGAGATAATTTGTGTAGACAGAGGCCAATTAGAGTTGAACCTGGTCAGACAACAAAAAGATTTTTTCAAAGTAACAGCAAAAGGAGCACCAGAGATAGCAACAGTCTGTTACTTGATGAGTTTGGTCACCAGATAAATAGTGAAAATCAGAGACACTTAATGCCTTCTTTGCCTCTGCCTTTAATGTTGATAATGGGCCCTGGGACTCCGAAAACCCTAAGTTGGAGAGCCATGATGGCAAGGCTGATAAACTCCCAGCTGACCCCTAACTTGTGTGGGATTTCCTGGTCGAGCTGGATGCACACAAGCCTATAGGGCCTGATGGGATTCACTCCAGGATACTCAAAGAGCTGGCTGGTGTCGTTGCCAGACATCACTGAGTCATTTTTCAATGGCCTTAGGAATGTGAAGAGGTCCCGGTTGACTGGAAGCTGGCAAATGTCCCAATTTTCAAGAAGGGTAAGAAAGAAGACTGGTAATTAAGAGTCCTGTCTGTCTCATTTCAGTGCCTGGTTAAGATCATAAAGAAGATCATTCTGGGAGTTATTGAGTATCACTCAAAAGACAATGCAGTCATTGGTCACAGTCAAGATGAGTTCATGAGGGAAAAGTCCTTTTTAATGAACTTAATTATTCTTATGAGAAGGTTACCCATCCAGTTGACCAAGCAAAATCGATTGACATAATTGTGCTCTGAAGATACGAAGTGTTTGGAGGGCAAAATGTGTGAGGAGGGGCTGAGGTCCCTGGGTTGGTTGGGCCCAGAGCAGAGGAGGCTGATGGGAGGCCTCATGGCGGCTGCAGCCCCTCCCAGGGAGCAGAGGGCAGCGCTGAGCTCTGCTTTGGGGACAGAGATGGCCTGAAGGAACGGCCTGGAGCTGTTGGGGAGGGTCAGGTGAGGATGAAGACAGGCTCTGCCCACAGGGGTGGGCATGGCACAGTGCCCAGGGCAGTGGGCACAGCCCCAACTGCCGGAGCTCAGAGAGCGCTGGGACACTGCTCTCAGACACATGGTTTGGGTTTTGGGTTGTCCTATTGTCCTGATACGGGCTGGGATAAAGTTCATTTTCTTTCTATTAGCTGGCATGGTCTGTGTTTTGGATTTAGAATGTGAGTAATGTGATAATGCAATGATATTTGCATTGTTGCTGAGCGGTGCTCACACTACATCAAGGACTTTCCAGATTTGCGTACTGCCCTTTCAGCAAGGAGGCTGGGGATGCACAAGAATCATTTTTTTAATTCTCTCCCCCATCCCACTGTAGAGGAGTGAGCAAATGGCTTTGCGCTGCTTAGCTGCCTGCTGGCTTAAACCACAACAGCTGAGTGGATCCAGGAGCTGGACTCAACTGTCCTTGTGGTTCTCTTCCAACTTGGGGTATTCTATGATTCTATAAAAAGTGGTGCGGGGGGGGATTACAGCAGTGGGTACATTCTATATGCAGCAATTTCTCTCTCCTGCTCCTTCCTATTCTATGTCCTATGCCCTAGGATGGGATCCCCATGGGGTGTAGTCCTTTAGGAAGATCTGTTCTGATGTGGGTACTTTCTGTGTTGCAGTTTCTTCGGGAATATCCACCTACTCTGGCATGGATCCTCCATGGGCTGCTGAGGATATCTGCACTACCATGTAACATTTCCACATACTGTGACCTCTGTGCTTCTCTGTATTTTCTCCCTTTCTTTGTTCCTTTCTCCTCTCTCCATGTGGCATTTTCTGCTCTTTCTTAAATATGTTTTCGCAGAGGTATTGCCAGCTTCAGTGACAGAATCAGCTTTGGCTTGGGGTCTCCATCATGGAACCAGTGGGCTACGAAGACCACTACTGTATCCTCTCACTACCAAAACCCTTCCGCATATTCCTAATACAACATGACAAATTATATTCCTCAACCTTAGCTAGGAAAATGGGGAGGAGAGAGGAACTCAAAAAGGAGAAGATTGAGATTCTGGAAGAAAGAAATGCATGAGGGTCCAACAGGATGCTGCAGATAAGAAGGGGTTACAGGGGATGTGGTATATCATGCTGCTCATTTCCATTGTCTTTATATTAGCCCCACTAGTGCCAATGACAAAGATCATTTCAGGGCAGGGATAGCCATACAATTTAGCTGCACACAGCCTGCCCAGGGCTCTGGCTCACTACTTCAGGAGCAGAAAGCAAAGGCTGTGCCCAGCCTGCATGCTCAAAGTGCCTGTGTCTGCACCATGCTGGCTCCAAACAAGCCGGAAGCAGAATGGGATGCAGCCAGACCCTGCTGGAGTGGTCAGGCCACGTGCAGATCCTTTGCACACCTCTGCAGCTCAGGGGCTAGGGAGGCCTAAACAGCCTTTAGACAGCTGTCTGTTATAAGTCATTCCCAACCTGACTGCTCTTCTGGGTGCTTCCAGGTCAAAGCTATTTACGGACTGGCATTCAAAGCCTGGGGCTGATTCACTTTGTTGTTACTGGCATTATGAAAGAGAAAACCTTTTGTGAGCAGTCACTTATGTGCAGTACACATTTGAGAGGCTGCAGGGAGAAAAACTGCTCTTTGCCATTCTAGCTGCTGTTCTCTGGGTCAGAGGGATGCTCTGAGAGAGCAGCCCATGTCAGAGAGTCTGCTTTAAACAGCCAGCAAACAGGGAGGATCCAGAATTACCGCAGAGGGTGAGATGGATGAGAAGAGGATGGAGTAAATGGGCAAGAAAGTTTTTGAGGTATGAGAGGAAAACCATCATCTTAGAACATGCAGCTACAGCATACCCTCTCATTGCCCAGAGGTCCAGTGATTAGCTGGATTGAGGGCAAATCTGAAAGATAGGACTTTCAGCAAGGACAGAGTAGGTACAAGCTCTTGTTACTTCCATTCTACTTCCTTCTGATGTTTCTTTAAGATATAGGATCCTTCTCTGAGCCAGTGGTAGGCCATTCAGTTGCAAGTAAAGGCAACTTGAAAGACAAAGTTGAAAGACAAACTTATGAAATACTTCTGAATCGGGAAACACTGGTGCTTTGTCATGGTGATAGGTATGCAGGTCTGGTTTTCTGTTGGATAGAAGCACATAGTCAATGGTTCTCAGAGAGAAGGTCAAGAAATATGGGAATAGAGCGAATTGCTACAAATTACATTGAGATGGAGACTGTAAAACTTTTTTTTTTTGTTTAATGAACTCTGGGGGAAAAAAGGAGAGAAATGAAGAAAGAATGGGATGACAATGTGTGTAACGTGAAGAGCATCAGTTCCCTGCATGTGCACTTCTCTTTGGCTTTGAGGAAAGACCTTTGCGGATACTGGGAAGGAAATGTGAGGAGGTTGGTAGAAAGGACAGACAGAAACAGGAGCTCCCAGAAATGGTGATCAACAAAACTGTGATGAGTTTCATCCACTACAGTTAGTAGGGAGGTTGTCTGCAGCCCTGTTCAGAAAAACTTGGGCAAAATTCTGGGCGACAGGCACAGAGCTGTGTAGGCTCCACTTGAATACCTGGAGCACCATCAGAGTCTGGGCAACTACCAGAAATACTGAAATGAAGTGATGGTATTGAAGACAGCATCCTCATCTGTGAATATCTGAAGAAAACAACAGGATGACAGGACCCTTCAGGTTATTTCTGACATGAATTTGGTGCATAAAATGGAGTACGACCATTCTCTCCAGAGGGCATTTATAATGTACTTTTACATGATAATGGCAGTGCATTATGAATACTTACAGCTTACAGCGTGTAACTACTTCCCCCCACCCCACTTTTCTAGCCCCCTGCTTTCCACTCTGCCGTGGTGTCTGAGCCATGGAATCACCAGTAATGCTTCCTTTTGGCTGCATCCCTGGACAGATGCTGCATTGCTTGAGGAGGGGTGAGGCATAGTCAACAAATAATCTGGGCTGATTGTTGGGATTAATGGTTCAGATATTCTTAACATCTGCAGCTCCAGAACAGTCCCAGATTCATCAGCACTGGAACCTGGAAGGCAGCAGCAAGGCTGGTAAGAGCTCTCACAGTGGGGGTTTTGCCTATGGAACTGCTGCGGACAGGTAGCAAGGCAAAAGGGAGCTTTCTTGGGGCAGGTGACAGCTGTGCATTATTTCAGCATTTCTCAATCTGTGATGCTGTTTCTCAGCTGTGTTTGTGATTTCCAAGACTAAGGAGATGCTTCGGGTCTTTAGGGACTGGATACACAGAGCAAGGCTGAGAAGGTGGAGCACTGCAAGGACCCTATGAGCAGGCATGATGGAAATGTGTCAGTCTTGAAGGTCTCAAAGCTCCAATTCCTTGCACTTGGGAGGTGGGATGAGGATGGTTGTGGGCACTGACAAGTCCCAGAGCTTGAGTCCAGCTCTTGCAGTGAATACGTGGTCCTGCCAAACAGGAGCTAGAGGGAGATAAGGCATTACTGCAGGCTAGACTCCGTTTATCTCCCTATACAAAACTAGTCTGCTGCTCTGCTGATCTGAGTCGAGCTTTGTTACTCTGTGTTACCAGAAAAGCTTTCCCTGTCTGTGCTTTCCTACTCTGTTTTCTTTTTTTTCCCTTTCTTTCTTTCTTTTTTTTTGCACTAACTTTTTTATTTTCCCTTTATGGCAGGGTTTTATGAGGCTTTTGTTTATGGAGACAGGCAGCACAAGGGATGAGAAGAGAATTCTCAGCAGCCATGGAGGGGTTACAGCTGCGGGTAAGGCTCACCTCATGCAAATCACAACCTCCCACTTCTCTTCACAGTCCCTAGCAGCTAGCGGGAAGGAAAACACCAGCCACATCCATATCTAGTGATCCTGTTAGCTGGGAATGACTCTCTTGGCTATCAGTCCAGGGGAACTCCAGAAGGCTGTGGAGGATTAAGCACAGAGCATGCCCAGGCTCCTGGTTTAAGCTTCTCCACCTCCTCTCCCTGTGAACAGCCCAGCCTGCCCCCTCCCAGAGACTGCTGGCTGCAGGGACACAGGGGCTGCCCATCTCATGAGTTAATCACCTCCTGTTCAGAGGTCAGAAGGAGATTAAGCTGCTATAAATAGATTGCGAAGCCCTCATGGTTTCAGCTGTGATTCACACACGTGGCAGAGAAGCATTAGAGAGAATTAACATTCAATCTCTCAGGCACTTTCCTGAGAGCAAATTCCATTCTGTCCCTGTCACTTAATCTCCTTGCCCAGGGGAGATCAGCAGCACTTTCTGGAGGGACTGCATGGGTAAAATGGACAGGGAAACCTGGAGCAGAACCTTCAGGGAGCAAAGGCCACTTCAGCTGGAGTAACTGAGCAGCACCTGCCTGGGACAAGCAGCTGCATTTAGGAGCATGGCAAGGAATCCTGCTCCACCTTTACTGGGGCTGAGATCAGACAGTCTGGATTTGCTATGGCATGCACACACCGAGATGCCTGACCATGTCCTCTGGGACTGAGACAGCCTCTGGCGATGGTATGTGCTGGGACTGGATGAGCACGGGGAGAGGGCAGGGCCATGTACCTCAGTGTCTGTGGAACTCCCATTCCTTCCCTCCCAGCATAAGCTTTCAAAGCTCAGTGAAGAAATGTAGCATGCAGAAGCTGTGTGCGCTTGTTCCCACGTGTGTTTGCCTTTGCTTCTGCGTGCCTGAGTGCTTGGTGGCCTCCCTCACCCTGCCTTGTTGTGTTTATGCTATTAGCAGTGTAGGTTATTGAGTAATGTCAGTGAGATGCAGAAGCCAGCTGAAAGAGAGGGGAGATCAGACAGATCCTGGGGTGGGAAATGTGAAGAGTCCATCTGCAGATAGCTATTCATCTGTCTGGCTGCCTGTCTGCCAGATACAGGGATAAAGCTGTAAGGCTTTTTTCCTGAAAGATGGCTGAGTAAGTAGTTCTCGGGAAGATGAATATTCCTCAAAGCTGGACACTTTTGTGTATTTGGTGCCCAGTGGATAGAAAAGATCCAGGCCTGCAGTTTCATAGCATTGCCATGGTTTTGTAGCATTGTCACAGGATTTTGGGTATAAATGAAGAGAATGAAGCAGAGAATAAAGCAGATATTCAGAGAACTCACCATCTATGAGAAGAAAAGAGGAGTTTGGACTCAAGGACTAGAACTCATTTTCGGAATCATTGGGTCCTCAGTTAGTGGTCTGGGGCTCATGAGATGTATCAAATATATGCATCAGAAAATCTTTCCCTTTCACCCTCCTCTTAGAGCCCCAGGAATCAGGGTTTCTCACTGAATCAAGGAAAAAGGCAAAAAAAAAAATGGTCTGAGAAACTGTGGGTTGCTGGTGAAGTCACTTTATGATGATGGAGCTAAATTCAAGAAAATTAAAGGGCAAAGGGGACCTTATACCACTCCTTCCTGCAGAATAGCAGCATCTCATTGCAGCTCTAGGAAATGTCCTCCAACATAAACTGAAGCCTGCCATTATGGAGATGATTACAGAGATCTCAATACACATGCCTCCTGAGGCCCTGTATGAGATTGGTTATACAGAAACAAATGGTGTCCCAACACCATTCCCCTCTCTAGGAACACGGGACTTAGTCTGATAGCTAGCACATGGGCTGCATGTGTGCTGCATCAGGTTCAGGCTTGAGAAAGGGCTCTGCAGGCACCTGTGTGATCTTAACCCATCCTTGAAGTCTTAATGATGTTATGAAAGAATCTGGAGTATATTTCACCTTCAAAAATTTGCGTGGTAATGCCTGACAAACTGGCTTTCAGAAGTTATGGTGGCATCTTTCTGTTTTCATACAGAAAGTATGCCAGATTTGCAACCCAGAACTGCAGCCTAAAGTTTCAGCAGGAACTACATCACCCAAATGAATCCTTACAGAGCCACAAAGCCATGAGCAAGTACACAAGTAGTTGTCTTGTAAGTGACGAGACATAGGTGACTGCAGAAGTTCTTGCACACCCTCGTGAGGCCCCACCTGCAGCACTGCGTCCAGGCCTGGGGCCCCCAGCACCAGCAGGATGTGGGGCTGTGGGAGCGGGGCCAGAGGGGGGCACGGGGATGCCCAGAGGGTGCAGCACCTCTGTATGGGGACAGCTGAGAGCTGGGGGTGTTCAGCCTGGAGAGGAGAAGGCTCTGGGAACACCTCATTGAGACCTTTCAGTGCTTGGAACAGAGATGTGGGGTCTTGTCCCTGGAGGTGGTTCCAGGCTGATGGGCCCTGGGCAGCCTGAGCTGTGGGGCACTCAGCCCATGGCAGGGGTGGGGCTGAGAGGGGCTGTGAGGTCCCTTCCAACCCAACTGTTCTGTGTTTCTATGCACTATGCTGTAACTTAGGAAAAAGGGCCATGTGGAAATCTAAAGGGATTATTTTAGTCTGTCTATACTACAGTTGTGTCCAGACAGCCTGAAACAGCTTTGCAATGTGGCATCCATACTGGATGCACACAGCAGGCTGTATGTTATATAACATTAATTGCTCAACTTTCTGAAGCACCCTACAGACATCTTATAGTCAGTGAAAGAGCAGAGCTCATGTTTAAGGATCATTTAAGGATCATTTGTTATGTGTTCCTTACTTTACTTTAACATTTATGTGGTTGTATTACCAACCTGGATGATCTCCAGTGTTGTGAGATCTGTATCAACCCAAAACATGAGCTAGTTTTCCAAAACATAGCCTCTGTAAATGTCAAGCTTACAGATGGTACATGATAGAATGGGAATTACAGGTGCAAAATAGAAGGGCAGTACATAGTGAAAAGTTCCATCATTCATTTAGAAAAGCTGGAACTGCTCAGACGACCTGGCTGGTGGCTGCCATGCACAGATGCTGGACTCAGAAAAAAGGGCAGTTGGACAAGATATCCAGGACTAAGTTGTGGTGGTTTAGAAGGGATGAAATGAGAGTTTTAAAAGAATTCTGCCAGCCTGGGATGATGAGATTCATCTGCAGGAATGAAAAAATGCAAGCTCTCAGCAGCCATGTGAGTGATGTTCTTCTGTGAGAATCAATAAGACCAGCAAGGTGGGGAGAGTATGTCTTGCAGTGCAAGACAAGAAGTCATCTCTGGTTCTAATTATTGCAGCGTCTAGAATGGCCAGCTAGGTCACAAGGGTATTGGAATTAGTCCATGTCCCTACAGCAGCTGTACTGTCTGTCATAGTGTGTCTCTTTCACCTACCTGGTATCCATGTGAGACCATTCTTCCCTTGCTTTTCCTCCCTCTAAGATGACATCTTCTCTGCTTACAGCAGGCATCCAGCAGTCGGGGCCTCCACAAGCTCTCTGTTATGGAAGTGAAGTGGATTCATGTGTTGGCCATCTTCTTCTTCCTGCTGTCTGTTGCAATGACAGGCTGCTTCCTGTGGCAGTACAGCCTCCCCAAGGCGGAGCCCAGTGAGTAGGCAGCTTTAAGCCTGACCAATGTATGTTTTTCTGCATGTGGATACTTTTCCCCAAAGAGCTGACAGCACTCAAGTTTACCACAAGCTAGCTGATGCAAGAACACAGAAAATTGGGTTAATGGTATGCTCAAGACTCTGTACACAGACTCAAGACACTGCATCTGCAAAGATGAAACACACAGTGTAGTTTTAAGTAGCTCAAAGGTGGCATGAAATCCATGGTGAGGGTGTCAGAAGTACTTCATAGACCAATAATGTCTATAAAGATTTCAGACATGCATTTCTGTATCTCAGAATATCTGAGGCTGCCTGTAGGCTCCTGTACATCCATTCCCAGTCAGCACAAAGCTTCTATAGTGCTATTTGTCTCATCTGTATTTCTAATGCTTCGTGCTCACAGGGGCATGAAGAGCTCACAGAGCAGAGGAGCTATGTTTTTGAACACCTTGGGATCAACTAGGAAAATGGTGACTCCAATTAGAAGGGTTACCATTTCTCACTGAAACTTTGCTTGCCCTCCAAATTTAAGACATCTCTGGAGTGTGCAGTATACAGCTAATTCAGAGGACAGCTAATATACTGGATTGTGCCATGTATGTATTCTGTCAACCATTGTTGTAGTGTTAGATTTCAGGTAGCACTCACAACTCACTTCTACATCCATTTTCTGAGGGTAAAATATGCGTGTGAGAACACTATCCTCTTGGAGCCAAACACAGATCTTCCCCTAAACATTGGCAGTGCACTTTCGCCTGGTCTAAACCCACCGGCAAGTGTGCTCCGCAGTCTCTTACTATTCTTTGTTGCAGAGTCAGTTGGAGCCTATTGCAGCTCCTGTTTGTCCCATGTGCTATGTCACATTGGAATGAACAACAACAGAGCACAGTGCTGTATTTTCTGAGATAGAAACAATTCAAGATTCCCTCTCTGTCCATGCAGAAATGTCCTTCAGCTTTGGACAACATGCTCAAGAAAACTAGTGCTGACTGTTGGATGAGGTTAGTTTGTTGGTTTGTCTTTTCAAGTCACATATACTGTCTGTGAAATGTTTTCCAGACCCATCTGTGATGGAAGTTAGATCAGAAGCTGTGCAGATGTGCCCACGCTATCCTGAGCCAGTACCGCTGGACCACCCAATCCCCATTTTGAAGGAGGCATTGGAGAAGGTCTGTGAGAAGGGAACTGGGGGAGATGTAGTTCATGACTGCTGCTCTTAAGATAGAAAGGAGCCAATAGGCATTTTGCACCTGAGCATCTCTGAGCAAGGACATAGAGGACAGAGGAGGTGGAGACCATCTGAATCTACAAATGAGTATGTAGAGCTCCTTCACTGCACACACAAAACAGGTCAATAAGCAGATAACTTACCCAAACACTACGCTATGGTGAAAAACATTGTTACTTGTCCATCAGAAGTTCTGATGAGCATACATCAGCGCAAAATGATGGCTGCTGTTGAGCTTGGCATCTTGTCAGGGCAGCCTTAGTGTCCTGGATACAGGTGACTCATGTAACTAGTTCCTGTTCATTGGTGACCATCACTTCCTTGTCTCCCTGCTTTACTGGCATTTAAAAACCAAAAAGCTACTTGTAGCTAACTTCAAAAAGGGGAGTGGAGGGGAAGGGGAAGGAAAAGGGGAGAGGGAAAAGGAAAGGTAACCTGCATCTGAATGAAAGAGAGACCCGGTTTTCCTCTGTATTATATATTTATTGTCTCTGACATTGTGACGCTCTGAAATTCTTGTAGGCTCTGTTTGAAATGAGGAAATAATGTAGTGTTGCCTTGACAGTGTGGACTGTAAGGACAGCCATGCTCTGGCAGGACACTGTGGATTTTGTACATCTCAGCCATATAATACATACTTTCCTTTGTCTCTTTTCCCAGGCTGCAGAGTCCAAGCCCAATTAATCATAATATGGAAGCTGTCTCACAGCTGTGATCACTATTTTTTACTTTTCTTGAAATATTTTCCAGTTCTGTCATACTTACAGAGATGCAGGAGATCAGAGCTCTAGGCAGTACTCAGGGTGCAAGTGGATCAGGGATTTGTACAGTGATAAAGTGCTGTTTTCTGTTTTATCTTCTGTTGCTTCTCTAGTAATACCCAATATTTTAGGAAACTTGCTTTAGCAGGAGATTGGACAATCTCCAGAGATTCCTTCCAACACCTTCCAATTCAGTAATTCTGTGGTTTACCTTTTTTATGCCGCAGTGCATTGAAAAAATGTTTTTGTAGGAGCATCGGTCGTAGCCCCAGGGTGTTGTTCCTGAGTGTCAATGATCAGCTCGCTGCCCATCTCTGTATATATTATGTCAGGGTTGTTTTCACACATGCACACCACTTTGTCTACACTGAATTTCAATTGCTATCACTTCACGTTCGATTTTAGGAAGTCTTTATCATTGCTTCTGGGGTTATTGAAGAGAGGTATTTTGTTATTACTGAATTAGGATTAAGTCAGAGAGGTGGTGGAACACACAGAATGCTAAGTGTCCATGAGTCCCCTCTTTGTACTCCTCAGAAATGAGATATCCAAGCACTTCATAACTTCTTTGAAGCAAGCTGGTGAAACTATTCCTATTTTACAAATGAAATAAGGCACAGAGAACCTGAACGCTAAATACATAGGAAGACACAGATATTGGAAAGGGACTCAGGCACCATCACCTTCTTCAGATCCTCTCAGGTTCTGCCTAGGTCTGTGGACACTGGAACCCATGAATGATCTCTCTCCACCTGAGATCTCTTCTTAATGGGATGTGATATCCTTGGTCCTGTCTGTCAGCATCCACCTTCGCTATCAAGCCAGCATAGGGCAACTGCTGTCGCTCCCAGGGGTCTTGATCTGGTAATGGGTCTTGATTTGTGCAAACAATGTGTCTGCTGAATTGCAACTTGCAAAGTTACAGTTCTGCTTGAAGGCTTTTTAGCCAGAAATGAGGAAAGAGCAGGCAAAAGGGGACTTCCTAGGGCAGAGGAACCATATTCAGTGCTGATATTCAGTGTCGTGTGGGAGGATATCCCCAGAGCAGTGTTAGGAGCTGGTCTCAGCACTGCAGCCTGTCTGAGCTCAAGACTTTCCCTGGGATGTTCTGGCTTTTCTGCCTCCATCTGCAGCTTGAGATGTGTGATGCCTTGCTTGGCTGCCATATTCATGATGGTATATGAGCTCTGGTGCAGCGTGACCAGATCTCTGTGCTACTCTGCTATGTGTGAGCAGCTGTAAACTTCACAGACTGCCATCCTGTTCCAGACCAGGGACCCTGGGACTCCAGACCGAAGCTTCAAAGTGTTGAACCATGCCATGTGTGATCATATTGCATCCAGGGGAGAACTTTTTCGGAGTCCTGGACAATTTGAAAGGAGAGTTACATTCACTCACATCTAAGAGAAAACATTTATCTTTGAAGGGTGAATACTTTTGCTTAACAGAGTGGCCTACACTATCCTCGGAATCAATGGCCAAATCCTAATACTGAGTATTGGACTCTGTGACACTCAAGTCTGGGAGAGTATCATCTTTCTGTGAACTTTCTGCAGGTCCAGGAAAGGCTACACGTGCCAGACTTTCACGGAGAAAACTGCAAGGAGGACCATGCTTGCTGCCTTGAGAGCAGCCTGTTCTCTGGAAGTTTTGATGTACTCAGGCAGAGTAGATGGGCTGTAGGTGTGTGGGGAGGGCAGAATAGAGAACCAGTGTGGAAGGTCTTGGAGCAAGCTGGTTATTTCCACTGCCGGCTATCAGTGTACCCCCTCATCTGGAGGAGGTTCTGAGGACGTGATTTGGCTTGGACCTTCTTGTCTCAAACACTGGTCTTGGAAGGCCATTTCATTTGTCTTATTTATTCTGTTCAAAAGATAACTTCTGTGTGATGATGGCATAGCTTGGAGAAAGTCAAAAGGGCAATGTGTTCTGCTTGCGTGGAGACCACAGCAGCTGATTAGGTCCATATAATCCTGGCAAAACATGAAGAAAGAAATCACAGCCCTCTCTGTGCTCAGTACTGTTCCTCAGATTGCAGTTTAAGCAGGACTGTTTGCACTGGCATGTTTGGTGGCATAGAAAGTATCGCAGGATACCTGGAAGGTCTGGATCTTTTTCTCATACATCTTTGAACCTAAATATTAGTGCTAATAATGGTGGTGCACCATGAAATTGTAAAAGGAAGAAATCACAATTATTAGAATTTCAGCATTTTTTTTTTAGTCATATAAACATCATAGATATTATAAAGGTGAGCACCATGTTCCTCTACACAGTGGATGAATAGACTGACAGAAATTGCATGATTCAGCATAAGCAATTCAAGGAAACAGGACAGTTAAAATGCATTCTATTGCTTAAACCAATTTGAAAATCACCAGCTTGTGCACACTGTCGGTTGCATGACAGTAAGTAGGACTGATTGTCTGCACTTGGTGCTGCCTATATGGTACAGATTATACACATTACAAGACTCATTGTTTTCCATCATCCTTTAGGTAGATATGATGCTGCGCCAAAAGATGCATAACTCTGGTCTCCCTGCCATGTCTGCCATCGTTATCTACAATGACACCGTGCTCTGGACAGGCAACTTTGGGAAGAAGAATGCTTCGGATCCGTTCTCAGGGGTGCCCAATGAGTATACTATTTACAGGTGAGACAGAAGTGCTGAAGGCATGAGGGCTGCAAAGAGAGCAGTTATACGTACGGAGATCTGATCTCTGGGAATAGAACACTGTCACAAGCCATGTCTTCTCTTGCCCTGAGCCCAGTGTATTGCTGAAGAAACCTCTTCTGGGTCACACTGAACCTATGTGAGACAATGCTATGGCTAGTCGCTGAATTTTATGCTTATAACTCACTGAATTGTTTTCCTTTTCTTTTCTTTTGGTTTTAGTTTGATCTAACTTTAAGTTGAAGTAACTGTAAGCACCCTGAAGACCTAGAAAATGTTCTTCTCTTCCTGTAGGAAAGTCTCTGTGCATTGAGGAGGTCCAGGGCATAAATCTAAACAATGAAAGCTAGCACAGATTTTGTGAACAGTGAAGACACAGTGCCACATACATGTATATATAAAAATAACAGGGCTTTGGAAGACTATGTAGGACTGGATGTAGAAAGTAAGCCTGCATGTGTATTCACTCTCCCAGTGAAGCCAAGGCCTTATGGGCCTTTATGTTTTAGGTGAAGAGAGAATAAATCTTAGTGTGTGGTAAAAACAATATCAGAAAAGGAAAAAAAAAAAAGAGTATTTGCTTTCTTTAAAGTCTTATTTTCAGTGATTAATAGCTGTGCTATACATGAAACACATCGTCTGTATGCTATCATATGTTATCCTTAGAGTAAACAATTTTGAAGAGTTTCAGCAGCTGTGATTAACTTACCACCCCCTGCCCCATTACTACAATACAATACCTGCATAGAGGACCTCATTCCATTTCTTCCAGAAGATCTTTTTCAAATTTAACTCCGTTTGGAACCCACCTAACCATCAAGTTTAAATATGAAATGCAAAACTCTGTGACATTTTCATCTTGGAATTCCAGTAAATAACTTGCAACTTACTGTGATATTTACTAAGGAATAATTTACAAAAGATGTTATCTTATGAATACTAAGTGAACAGGAAGTTCTGTAGTCCACTGCACTACTGGGGTTGCTTTTAATCATTTAGATATCATTTAAAATATATTCTTTTGCCAAAACACATTTGAAAAAATCACCACTCTGTGCAGACTACTGAACATTGTGTAGCAGTCTATGAAGGCCAGAGTTAAGGATATTAATCCAAGCTACTTTCCTGCACGTTAGTCATTCCGTTCCGAGTTAACCAGAGGTATTGTATGCAAAGCTGAAGGTAGTGGGTTGTTTTGGTGATCTCTGAACATCTATCTTTTTGATTTATGGGTTTCTTAATACTTAATTTTTATAAACATTTGTTCCTTAACAGAATTGCCAGTGTCTCCAAGATCTTTCCCACCCTTATGTTGTACAAGATGTGGGAGGAAGGGAAAATCACATCTCTGGATGACCCTTTGGAACGTTACGCCCAGAATTTTGCTATTAAAAACCCTCTGGGAAGGTTCAAGGAATCAGAACAGAGATACACAGCAGATGGGCTGATTTTTTTGGAAAAAGGTTCGATACCACTTAAGCCATCACCTGTTACCTTGCGCAGAATGGCCAGCCAGCTCTCAGGTGAGACAGCACTGCTTACTCTGCCTACCGCTGTGCCATTTGAAGGAGGTCACAACGAGAACAGATCATATGCCAGGAATAAAAAGCTCTGGTTTGAGGCCATTTCCCAGTATGGGCTCTGCACCTCTGTGCTTCCCAGAGGTCAGGCAGGAGCCTTGGTAGCAAGCTGTCAGGAGATTCATGAAGCAATAAATGGAAACTCTTCTCCAGGCCACCTGTCCAGAAAGGGGCCATGCTGCACTCTGGGCTGGAAAATTGTTTTTCCCATGCTAGGTGAATACAAATGTCTTTCAGCACAGTAGCTTGACCTGAAACCTGTCTCGAATTGCATAACTGTTTTTGTACTCCAGCCCAGTGTGCTCTCATTTTTCTGAAATGTAGAGGTGAGGGTCAAAGTGGCACCAAACCTCTTTGCTTTGAACAGATAGACCTTGATTGCTGAGCTAAATTTAGCTGTCAGTGTGCTTCCTGATCTGGGATTCCTGAGCTATTAATAGCCTTGCACTTGCTGGCAGAGACTATTAATCTGCTGCTAATTTCATACTTGTGTAACTCGTTATGTTAAAGTAGAAGGAGCTCACAGGACTTGGGAGATCTTTAACCTCTTTGAAATGAAGCTGTTAATACTCTACTCGGGGGTTCCTGAATTTACTGGTCAAAGACACTGTACTGAGATTTCCTGTAGCACTTCCATTAAACTGTGTCACCTGCATTATTCTGGATTGGAATAAATAACCCAAATTAAGACCTTTGATTAAAATAACCTGCAGGTAAATTGCAACCCCTCAGCATAGATCAGAGCACCATCTGAAGCCAGCCCATGCTCAAACAAGGGCTCTCCAAGAAGGACTGATGAGACTGAAATCTGAAAACACACGTACTCAAAGACAGATAACATCAAGTGGGCTATGGCAGTAGGAGACAGAAAGAGAGGTCTTTGTGCAATGCTGCCCAGCTCCTATCCTGCAGATGTGTTCTTGCTGTAGCCTGTTTGATGATCTTCTGAGGAGCACCAGCTCTGCCCAGACCCATCTGACTCTCAGGAGTGCCCAAAGCCAGTCTGGCTGCTGCTTGCAGGAGCAGAGTGTGCAGGGGCTGTGGCTCTGCACACTCTGCCCTGCTGCAGTTTCCTGGCATCTGCTGTCTTGTCTCCCAAGATCACGCAGTGGTTCTCCAGCCAATGTGAGCACTTTCCCCCCTGAAGCCCCTCTGGCACAGACACTCAGAAGATGTTTGGGAGCAGCACAGTGTCCCACATTTTGCCTGTTGCAGGGTCTGTGTTCAGTGCACATGTGAACAGAATAATAGTGAGGTATATCCTAGAAATACTTATCGGAAGCATATGTCAAAAGTGTACCTGTTCATAGTGTAATTGCTTGCAATGTATCGATGTTGCTTCTCTCACTGTATTGGATTTTATCTCATTTTATGTTCCTAAATATGATTTTTTAGGATGTGGCCCAACTTCCCAAACATACTTATGTACAGCACATCACCAGGGCCGCACCAACCTAGATACTTCTTACAGTCTAATAGATGTAGAAGCACAATTTCAAAACCTCAACTGAAAATCAAGTCAATGTTGAGGTCATCTGTTACATTTCCTGGCTGAGAAAGAAAAAAGAAAGGCAAAAAGGAGTTGGTTCTGCTTAAATCAAGATCAAAGCCCCATGGCATATTATAAAGTGTTTTTCACCTAAATTCTTCCAGTAGAAACTGATCTGTTAGTATATCCTCATTATCTAGGCTTTTTAAATTGCATACTGCAAAAGTAACTCCAAACATATTTCTCCTCAACATTTTATGGTTACATTGTTAGAGGGAAGTTCTGGCTTTTTAAGACTGCGATTTTTAAATGTGTATGCATGACAGTTTGAGATGTTATTGTAAATTATTAACAGCATGCTTGCCCCAACAATTAGCAGTCCTGGAGGTGTAAATCAATTACAGTGGATTTTCTGTTATGCTCACACGGTCTCTGGATTACCACCTCCAGTGAACCTCAAGAGAGGCATTGCTCTGCTGACGTGGTGCTGGTAGAGCTCTCCCAGTGGTGCAGCATTTTCTTTGCTGTGACTGTGGCAAGTAGGAAATGAAGAAGCCCATTGTCTACCAGAATATGCTTAGTGCATCTCTTATCTAGTCATTATGATGTACAAATAACCCTGGACTAGAAGCAGAAAAAGAGCTTTTGTTCCAGTTCAAATCCCAAGGTCAGGCCAATTCAGGAAAACAACTATTGCTGCTACAGAAGAATAGGGCCTCATTCAGCTTTGCCATAATTAAGGCACATGCTCACTGAGCAAATGGTTGCAAGTCATATACCCTTCCTGATTTCCTCCTAGCCTCTAAATGGAAGTCAGCTGTAAACTGCAATAAAAGTTTAATTCTAGATGTAATCCACGCTCTGGGATTGGTAAACCATAGATTCTGAGCAAAGGAACTGTGGTGTTTTAAAATATCTTGGCAAAATATTTTTAGCAAATTCATGTTCAATGTTATGGAATTAAAAATGAATGAAAAGAACTCCAATATATCTACATTCAGAAACCCTGGGTGTATTTTACTAAAGTTGACCAAAAAAAAAAAAGGCTAACACACATTCAGTATGTCCTTCACCTTGAAAATACACTAGGGTATGCTTTTTTTTTAATTGTTGAGATGTTTTTGCTGAAATGCAACAGTGAAGGACTGACATTACCCAGATTCAGTAGTTTGTGCCTTGAATTTTGTAGCCTGTGGTCCAGTATGAGCACACACTGTATGTACATCATGTTTGTTTCCGTCTTGCCACTGAATCGTGTCCTTTGCTCACTCTTTACCAGGGTCAGCATTTCCTAGATGTTGTGGTTTAACCCCAGCAGATCATGAAGAACCGTACGGCCACCTGCTCACCATCCCCTCCCCATCCCCAGATGGATTGGGGTGGAGAATCAGATGTGCAAAACAAGAAAGTTAGAAATCTCTTGGGCTGAGATAAAGACAGTTAAGAAAAAGAGAAAGGTGAAAAAAGAAAAGCAAGCAATGCACAATCTGATTGCTCACCACTCACTGACCAGTGCCTGGCCAGTGCCTGAGCAGCAGCCCCACCCCAGCCAGCTCCCCCAGTGTCATTTTTGAGTGTGACATCATACAGTATAGAATATTCCTTGGGTCACTTAGGGTCAGCTGTCCTGGTTCTGTCCCCTCCCAGCTTCTGGAGCTCCCCATCCTACTCGCTTGCAGGCAGCTTGAGAAACAGAAAAGACTTTGACACAATGCTCAGCAACAACTAAAACATTCATGTGTTATCACTGCGATTTTCAAGCAAATCCCAAATCACAGCACTGTACTAGCTGCAGTGAAGAAAATTAACTCTCTCCCAGCCAAATCAGGACACTGGACCACAACCTATATCAAATTGTTGAATGTTTCTTCTCCGTGGTGCAGGTCTCCCCAGGAGGCTGCGATCTACCAGCCTGCTGTGGAAGGGCAATACACAAGATGCTCTAGCTCTCCTGAAGGATGATGTCTTGGTGGCTGATCCTGGAACCAGGTAAGCTATTTTCCCTGAAAAGATTTTTGTATGAGTCCACAAAAAACAGAAAAAGACAGCTATTCCTGGAGGTAGCATCAAGCCATCCAGCTATAAATACACCTGTCTTCGGTTGGAAGGAGTTACTTTTGGAGGTGCCAGGGTTTCATTATTATTTTATTATTATTACTATTTTGGCTGAGTATAAAGCCTGAGTGAGAAGCTCAAATGGGGCAAATAAATTGTTTACTTATGTCCAGTGAAAGCTGCGAAAGGTGAAGATTTTCAGAAGTGACCAGGCAGATTAAACCAGTTTAAACCATCACTGATTTTACTGACAGTTATGTATTTCTGTAGAAATCTGCATGTCTCTAAATTACCAGTAAGTGCTATTGGTAGTTGTTACAATTTATGTAGTCTGTTACCTGAACGGCAATCAAACAACAAAAAATATGAAAGAGATCCACTGAACAGTGAGTGAGGGAAAAGATTTAGGCTAACTGGGAAAAAAAAATCCAAGCCTGCAAAATTTTTTAGAATGATATTCTCAAATAATTTGCTTAGGGTTGCTGAGGATGATGTGAGGAAGGGCTGAGGGCCCTGGGTTGGTTGGGCCCAGAGCAGAGGAGGCTGAGGGGAGGCCTCATGGCAGCTGCAGCCCCTCCCAGGGAGCAGAGGGCAGCGCTGAGCTCTGCTCTGGGGAAAGCAATAGGGCCCAAGGGAATGGCCTGGAGCTGTCAGGGAGGGTCAGGTGAGGATGAAGACAGGCTCTGCCCAGAGGGGTGGGCATGGCACAGTGCCCAGGGCAGTGGGCACGGCCCCAACTGCCGGAGCTCAGGAAGCGCTGGGACACCGCTCTCAGTCATTGTGTTTGGGGTTGGGTGGTGCTGTGTGAGGCCAGGGCTGGGCTTGGTGATCCCTGTGGGTCTTTCTAATTTCAGGATATTCTGATTGTATGATAATATATTTTTCTTGGAATGGAGAACTTCAGTCCATTTCAGATATAAATTTTTAGTCCAACGTGTATTTATTCCTGGGGTAAATTATACATATATATGTACTTGTCATGCTTTTATTCAGATATATATGCTGAAATTGGTTGAAGTGGTACCAAATTTATGATCTCCATAGGCCTCAGTGCGATGTGTGCCTTCACACAGTTTAAGAAATATCAAATAAGTTGAAAAGACAATTTTTGAAAAAGCATTTGAAAAAAATTAATGATTAATATATTTATGTCATTAAACTTAATTCAAGTATAAAGGCTCAATACACTTGGTGGATGTTAGAGACTTAGATGTCTTTAATCACTCAATATTACTTGATATTCTGCTTTAGCGACTTTTAAGTGCTTTTTAAGTGCTTTTACCATCTTAAGATAGCTTAGGTCCTTTAGTGATTGCACCATGCTAAATCTCCAGACACTCACCTGGGATTTTGAGACCTTCAAGGTAGGCACCTCTACCTCTTGACTTTGCTCTTGAAAAGAAAGAACGCATTCTTTTGGTGAAAAAATATGAGCAATAAGTCAGAATATGCAAATATATGTAAGTTTTTGCACAACGTTTTCTGTCTTTGGCCTTCTTTCTGTACACAGCGATTAAATAGCTCACCTGATGTGCATCTAAGAAATTTTTCCCTCCTGAATTAACAAGAAATCAAGACAATAACACTTTGTCACTTCCTCATCATTTCTCTTTAGCATGTGATCTGATAAAATTAGAATTTTTCCCAGAAGAGAGAGACCTAGCCGTTGTTTTTGCAAAGTCATATCCACACTGCATCACTGAAGTCAGGCTGATGCAGATGTATTCCTTTCTTTTCAGGTGCCACTACAGCAATTTGGCCTTCTCACTGATGGCACACGTACTAGCTGCCCATGCAGCTGATGGGCAATACCAGCGCTGGATCTCAGAGAACATCCTAGACCATCTGGGCATGGAGGACACTGGCTTTGACATCACACCACCTATCCACTCACAGATGGCTGTGGGTTTCTACAGCAGCCAGCAGCCAGCCCCTCTCTATGACCTTGGCTGGTACAGGCCTTCTGGCCAGATGTACTCTACAGCTGCTGACCTTGCCAAGCTGGCAATGGTCTTTTTAGGCACATATCACCGTCGTCTCTTAGAGCCTGACACAGTGAAGACGATGCTGACACCACTGTTTAAGTGCTCCACTGATTACTTTGCTAACAAGACTGGAACACCCTGGGAGATTAACGAGCAATTGGGATACGATGTCATTAGGAAGGATGGAGATCTTGATGGTTATTCAGCTACCTTCTCACTTATCCCCAAGCTCCGCCTGAGCTTCATTGTACTGATGTCTGGGCCCAGGCCTCAGGGTGGAGATATTGTGACCCAGACGTATGAGTATCTTATTACTGCCATGGAGACGGCATTCAGAGAGGCAGAGAGAACACTGACTCCTCCCCCAAATCCAGTCCCCTATGTTGGCTATTACACCTATTCCAACCTGACTTTCTATGAGATCAAAGTTGGACGTGGTGGGGTGCTCGTCATGCAGCAGTTTGGGCCTCATGCTGAAGAGCTGATCCCTGAGAAATACCGGACAATCAAGCTCCGTCACCTGGAAGATCGTGTCTTCCAAGTTGTTTTTGACAAGGAGTTCCCATGTGTTCTGCATCTGGGCTCTGCATCCATCTCACTGGAGACCCAGAATGGGCAGCTCTTTAATTTTTATCCATTTGACCGCAAGGGTTTGTCTCCTGGGTTTGATGCACCAGGGCTGAACACATACAATGTGGTGCGCGTCCTTCGTAAACCTGTGTTCTATAGCTAAATGTCCCCTTTCCTTTTCCAGCCGTTCCTAGGAAGTGGCTCCAAATCTTTATCTTACCAGACTCCCCTGTCTGTGTGGCTTTTTGGATGCCACTTAAATGGGAAAGAGACTGTCAAATGACTATTTTGTCCAACAAATATATCATGTCTCTCTTCTAAAATGACTGCAATGGCTTGCCGTCCCAATCACTGCATGGCAGGTTGCCTAACAATGAGGGGTGCCTACAGAAACAACAGGTAGGAATGTGGTGATTGAATGGTGTTTGGATGCCATAAAAAAATTCCAGAAATTAAGTCCACATACTGCCACTGCCTGGACTATGACCGTTGTGGTGATTGATTGGTACCATCAAAGGACTGGGAAATTCCTGTGCTCTTCTGAAACTCTCTCTTCTTCAGTCCAAGGGTTCATTCAGGGTAGTTCATGAGCTCACCTCCCATGAACAAGTTTTTTCATCTGGGTTTGCTCAAAAATTGTGCCAGCATGATACCAGGCTCTGCTTGTGATACCTGGAAGTGGGGATCCATTTCTTTCCTGGTTAACATCAAGGAAATTGTGAAAAGAGCAGACAGCAATATGGTTTTGTCTTGGTTTCATGGATTTATGCAAAAGGTGTGGTCATACTAAGGATTTTGTAGCACTTATGTGTAAAAGATGCAGCATACTCCTGTGAGCAGGGTCCTATTTACACATACTGGTACATTCCAGGTGGAATCAGGTTTGTTACTTTCTCAATGCATAGGCAAGTGTGTGAGTGTGGTATTTAAGTACAGGAATGTGTGGAAATTTTATGGGTATTTTGGGCAGGGCATCTGTATGGATACCTACTCGTTGTGTTTATGTACCTATAAGTGAGGATGGTAACTGAAAATGCATTACCCTGGGGAGCACTAAATTTAGGATAGATGCACCTCTAAGCGTTCTGCAAAGCAACAGGTGCATTCTCTTCTCCCTTCTTGTGACCACTCAAAGCCAAGGTAATCAAGATAGATGATATATCATTAATAGCCAATATCGTATCACTGTGATGGGGATGGAGTCAGATACAAGTCATGCAAGACAGGGAAAGTACCACTGGTTGAGGAGTCTTGTGTCCTGCTTCAAGTTCAGGAGAGTATTGTGATTGCAGCTCTGAACGGAGCCTGAAAAAAGCAAGCAGAGAATCAGAGCAAGATAACCTTAATAGCCTAGCTGCAAAGTGTGGTAATGGCTGTACAGCATGGAAATCCTGCAGGAAGTGCAGAAGTTAGGCATACTAGCACAATCCAAGACTTTTCAAAGTGTGTGGTCTTCCATACCATCACTGGTATGAGGCTGGGTCCTCTTGCAGAGTGATCTCCTCCTGTTTGCTTTAACAGTCTTGAAAGTGAATGCTTCTTGGAGAGAATGAGAAAGTAAATCTCCCTGAATCTTGTTTCTCTTGTGGTCTCTCCCTGTTTTTATTATATGTAGTTCCTCAACTTTAATTTGAAGTCACTGAAGGCCTAGAAACCTGACTGGCAAATTTGGTCCCCTGCCTTTTTCAAACAATTTTAGTTCCTTGGTAAACATATGCAATAATGTAAGCCTTACCTTACAATCACTCATGGTTGCTGCTGTATGGTTTTCCTCTGGACTTCGTAGGTGATCACATTTCATACCTTGAACATTCTTGTATGTTTAAGTGTTTAATCTGGGCTATAGAAAGAGCAATAAACTCAATGCAAATTCTCGCTGCAGTCCAGTCGTGTGTGATTATGCCCAAAGATGAGGATGCAGATATGTTGCGCTACTGTTGTATTTCCTGTCGAGATGCCTAAGCTGTATCATGGCATGCCTGACATAACAATGCTCTCCAGGCTTTGAGCTCACAAGATGTAACGTCAGATCACAAGATGTTTGAACTGTCTAACCCTGGTGTCTCTGAGTGGGAAGGCTGTCACTCAGAGACTTTCTTTTGGTTTTAGAACAAAGGGAAGTGATGGTTTATACATCAGCTACCACTAAATGCCTCTGAGGAAAATAAGGCTTTATATCCCAGATCGTGCTCTGGACAAGAACAATACCCCACTGGGTTGTCTCCTTCTGTCTGATGGAGACGTTAGCTTTATTCTTCCATTAGTAATACTGAAACCAATCTGTCTTTCAGTTGCTGGTGAGTGATCCTCAAAACTGTATAGTGACATTTTTTAGTGCTCTCTTTGGTTTCCGTAACTGTAAATTACAACTTTTTGCTATATGAAGTGTGAACCCTGTGGTGGTTTAACATTGGTGTGGCTAAGCATCACCACACCAATCTCTCATTCCCCCTCCTCAAAAGAACAGGGGGAGAAAATATGATGAAAAAGCTGTGGGCTGGAAGGACAGGAAGGTCATTCTCCATTTACCATCATGGGCAAAATAGACTCACTGTTAAGGAGATTAATGTAATTTATTGCCTGTTGATAACTGATTAAAGCGATGAGAACTAAAAGCAAATTAAAAAACCACCTTCTTCTCATTCACCCTCTTCTACCTCCTCCCCCCGAGTGGCACAGGGGAATGAGGAATGGAGGCTGAGGTCAGTCCACAACACTTCATCATCCCCCACTTCTTCATGATCACTCTCTTCCCCTGCTCCAGCACAGATTCCCTCCTCTAGAATGACATCATTCCCAAACTGATCCTACATGAGATTCCCACAGGCTAAAGTTCTTCAAGAACTGCTCCAACAGGGTCTGTGCCACAGGGTCCATCCTTCTGCAGCAGACTGCTCGCTGTGGGCTTCTCTCCATGGGCTGCAGTTTGGCTCCAGGGCCTATTCCTATGGGGTTCCATGATTGCAGCCTCTTCCAGGCCACATCCACTGCTTCACCGTGGGTTCCTCTATGGCTGCATGTGGAGATCTGCTCCATGTGGTGCCCATGGACTGCAGGGGGACAGCCTACTCCTCCATGGGCCTGGTCCACCATGGACCCATTCTGTCATGGGCCTTCTCCGCCATGGGCCTGCTCGCTCTCAGGCCTGTTCCAACCTGTTCCAGGCCTGGTCCACCGTGGGCCTCTCCTGGGCTGCAGGGAGCTTATGCTCTGTGCCTGGAGCACCTCCTGCCCTCCTTCTGCACTGACTTTTGTATCTGCAGAACTGCTTTTCTCTCTACATTTTCTCATTCCTTTCTCCTAGCTTCTGCTCAGCATTTTTTCCCCTTTTTCAGACGTTATTACAGAGGAGCAACCAGCATCACCCATTGGCTTATCTCTGGCCATCAGTGAATCTAAAATTGGTTCTTCTCTGACTCGAGGCAGCTTTGGGACGCATCTCACAGAGGCCACTCCTGCAGTGCTCTCCTTTCTACCAAATTTTTGCCACATAAACCCAATGCAAACACCCAGTTGTAGCTCATCTCACCAAACCTTGAGTCACAGTCAGAAAAACAAGCAGTTCCTGTACTACCCATTTCTGCAGGCAAGAGAGAACTCTTACCTGAGAAAGGCTGCTAAGATTGAAGTGGCTCAGGTAGCTCTGGACTGGAAACATAAGGGTGAGTTACTCATAGCTCAGTGGTCCTACGACACTTCAGGCCATCAAGGAAGAGATGCATCTCATAGAGGAGCTTGTGATCAAGGGGTAGACTTGACCATGGACAGCCTTCCACAAATTATCCATAAATGTGAAATGTGATGCAGTCGAACAAGTTAAGCTTTTCTGGTATGGAGGACAATGGTTGAAATATGAACGGGGAACCTGGTAGATGATTGGTTATATCACACTCCCACAGATCCACCACAGTGACTGCCACGTGCTTACTGTAGTGGAAGCAACTACTGGATGGCTGGAAACAAACCCCATGTACTACCCAGAACACCATCCTGAGCCTTGGAAAGCAAGTCTTGTGGTGACATAGCACCCCAGAAGGAACTGAGTCAGACAACGAGAATCATATCTGAAACAACTTCATAGATTTAATTGTATTGTGCATCACTTGTTTTGTAGATTCTTTTGTCATCACTATAATTTTCCCTTCCTTTTCTGTCCTATTAAACAACCTTTGTCTAAACTCAAGAGTTTTATCTTTTTTTCCAATTCTCTACCCTATCCTGCTTTGGGGGATTGACCTGTAAGGGAGCATGGATCTCCTGCAAGAAACTGAAACCTACTATAGTGATTTCTATCCATGCTCCATCATCCTCAAAAATTTCTTTTAGCCCAGTGTTTGGCTTAGACACACCCAGTTCTCAGAATTTAGGGAAACACTGCGAAATTCTCTCAAACATCAGTGGCTGAACTTTCATGACAAACATGGATAGATGTGGTACAGAGGACTCTGACCCCAGCTCATCTTCTTCTAACCTGTTTTTTGGCTTGGGAGAATTAGAATCAGACTAAATAAGTCTTTTTGTAAAGAGTCATGGAGTAAATCTGATCAGTACTTCTCATACCAATACGAACCATTACTGTCTGACACCCAGTTACACAGAGCTGTGGCAACGCTCTGGACACGATCTCACATAATCTCCTGGAAGCAGAACAGACACTGCCCATGTGGTTTCCCTTTTGCAAATCAGGTTAATTTCTTTATACAAAAAACTGCCAGACTCACATCTTGGGTGAATGGTTGGAGGCCTCCAGTTTCTTCCATCTAGCTCCAAGTTTCAGGCAGTGTTGAAAGAGATTCACAATGTTCATGCCCTTACACTGGGAAGCAAGGTCATCCGCACAGAATGGAACAAAAAACTGCAGCAGAAAGGAGGGATTTCTTGTGACACTGCCTGGAAAACAGCTTCTTCCTCAACAGACAGGTTTATGCTCTTTCAGGAACCTATTTCCACATTCTTTTTATAATTCATGTCATGTTTTGAAATGCCATTCAGGCATTGGTGGGAATGGAACTGCAGTAGTAATTTTTATTAGATAAATTTTATGTCAAATTTAGCAATAAACCATTTATTTTGATTGCATCTAAGGCTATTTTACTGGTTTGTGACAATTTGTTTTTCTATACATATGGATGAAGGATAAATGTTGGCATTTCTGGCAAAAACAGACATTTCCCTAAAATTTCTTGATTAAAACATAAAAGAAAAAAAGCAGGAAAAATACAAAGATTGCTGTATAATAGAACAGGTTTATTACTAATTCTTGGACCTGAATTGCTGGCAAAGTAATTTCTATAGTTCAGATTTCTGGCAAAATCGCTGACAATAAATATAGCAGTTTTGAGCATTAGTCATCCCACTTTAGAAGATCTTGCTTTTGGAACTGCCTCTGTGATCACAGCAGATACAACATCTTCATCTGCCAGTTGTCTTTCAGAGTGACTCATGCCTTTTGTAAGATTTATAACTTAGCACCTAGACAGGTATGCACAATCCTATCTGCTTTTATTTAGTTACCTTTACAAACCTTAAAAATCCCACTTTTTTACCTTCAGCTCTAGAGGTATTGCACATTTCAACCATATAACTCAACAAAATGACATAGGTTAGAAGTGCCATGACATTGGCACAGACATCCTCAGAGACACAATTTAGAATGGCAAAAGTTCTCTGCATGTTTTTATAGCAAGCGTAAATCTGGGGAGATAAAGAGGCTGTCAAAAGTGAGCATTCCCACAAAATATCTCCAGAAATCCCCTCCCACCCTGAGGCAGCCCATAGTATTTCATGGTCAGGTTGGAGGTCCTGGGGGAGAAAAGTGAGAAAGAAAAGAGGGAAATATCTGTGTGTTCTACCCATGGAACCCCAAAGAGAGCACAGAATCTAGCTTTGTTTTGAGGACTCCTTTGCTTATATGTCTGGCAAGTACTCAGCTTTCATATTTCACACATGTGAAGAAAACCTGGGAAGGTTTTACAGTAATTTCTCCCCTACTTGTATATTGCAATAGAAATTCATGTTCCATCTGTGCTGATTTTTTAATAATTTTGGAAAAGAGGCGATGAACTTACGGAATGAAACCAGACCTACAGAAATGGGAAGAAATTTCAATCACAGTGCTTAAAAACATAGTTTTCTTTTTTTTTTGCTTTAGGCTGTATTTTGCTAATGCTTATTTTATTTGAATTTCTGAGGAGCTCTTTCTAATGAATGAATGGCCCTCATTTTGGAAGATGTGAACAAATCCTGTTTCTTCTTAAGTTATGAGATAATGTAGTAAATAAAATTAAAAAAAAATGTTTTGTGTGTGGATATAAACGCATATAAAAGCTGTAAATTCATATAAACAGATGTAAATATATGCCTTGAAGACTTTATCTCTGTCAAGGAGACTTGACTGGTGCTGTGACACGTGCTTAGAGGGAAAGATGCTCAGAAATCTTTGCCAGAACATTAACATCAACTCCATAAACTTCAGCCATAAAACTCAAGGTCAGTGGAGGAGGAAAAGTATGCAAAGTATGCTCTGTCAACTCTCTGTCTGGATAGACGCCATGAAGAAGTGCTCCTCAGATGTGTGTCAAAGGGGTGTGTCTCTAGAAGAACTGTTGGTGTGAAACACAAGGACCTTGCAGAATTGAAGAGTAGATAGCACCAATCCCAACCGACCAGCACTGAAAGCTTTTGTATGAATTATAGAATCATTCATGTTGGAAAAGACCTCTATGATCATTTAGTCCAACTGTCCACTCCCACCATTATTGCCCACTAAATTGTGTACCCAGCTGCCTCATCTCCACATTTCTTGAACACCTTCAGGGATAGTGACCCCACAACCTCCCTGGGCAGCTGTGATATGATTTAGTAGCTTAGTGGGATATGATTTAGTAACTTAGTGGGTACAAATGGTAATAGGACGATAGTTGGACTAGATGATCTTGTAGGTCCTTTCCAACTTTGTGTTTCTATGATTCTATGATGCCACTGCCTGAGCACTCTTTCAGAGATAAGATAGTACACTTTGTGAGGAAAGACTGTGACTGCCAAGCCATGGAGTGCATGTGGTCTGCTGTGACAGAGAAAATTTGGAAATATCAGAGACGCCGATATATCTAATGCATTCTTCAGTGACCCATTCTGGCCCATCTCTATCTTCAACTGATGCTTAAAGCGAAGTGATCCCCAGTGGTCTATGGGTGATCTGCATTCATTCGCACAAGGAAAAATCACTTTTCTGATTTTCAGTTGTACATTAGACAGTCAAGAACCTGCATCATACCTGTTCCTTATGTAACTCCTGGCCTCAAAATTAGCGTTTATGCTCCATTGGGTATGTGGGCCTTGTGTAACTACACAATGATTTTGTTAAAATTGCAGCCAAACCTCCACTGAGCAAGAGATTTACAACGCCTGGACATGGAATGGACTGTGACTCACAGCTTCATTTTTTGGGTTAAGCATAAATAAATGTGCAAAATTCAATAGCAGAGAGACTGCTGTTCTACTGCACAGCCTCAGTGTTATGGGGAGTGTGATGAACAATGTCAATGAATTTCAACTTACAGGATTAGGACTTGTGAGAGGGGAGTGATATCATGAAACTCTCTTTTGGAGGATTATATTTTCTTCAGACCATTTCTGGATCCAGATTTCTCTGGGAATTACCAGAATGACAACAGCATCCAGACAGGGTTATAGGTGACGCAAATCATTATGCAGAGAACTGGATCTGGAGTGCTGCCCCACTTATCCCTGCAGCACAGCACAGGTGGAATTCTGTACAGACAATTCCAGTAAAAGCTGTGGAATTGCAAGCACTGTGCTACTCTTATAAGAAGTGGTCTGTTCTAAAGAAGTTCCATGGTGTACAACAAAGGTCACAAAGATCCAATTCCCCAGTCAAGGGCAAGGACAGCTCTCACCAGACCAGGCTACCCAAAGCCCCATCCAACCTGGCCTTGAACACCTCCAGAGATGGGGCATCCTCAAATACTCTGAGCAGCCCCTTCCAGTGCCTCACCGCCCTCCGATTAAAGAATTTCTTCTTATCTTATTATCAATCTACTTTAAAAACAAAGTCAACAAAACCAATACTTCTTTTTCTATAATTGCATGCACATGTAAAAAATCTCTCTCCATATTTCTCATAAGCTCTATTTAAGTATTGAAAGGCAACAATGAGGTCTCTCCAGAGTCTTATCTTCTTCAGACTGAACGCCCCCAGCTCCCTCAGCCTGTCCTCATTGGAGAGGTGCTGCAGCCATCTGAGCATCTTCATGGCCCTTCGTGACATAGCAAGTACCTGAGAGTATGTAGCAGTATCCATTAAAAAATAAAGGAATGCACATCCAGGATAACAGAAAAGACCATTCTTACTCCTGTGTCTTTGTGTGCAAGTCATTCTTCACAATTTGGTTTCGTCTGCAAATGTAAGCACAACTTTTTAAATGCAAGATGTTAAGTGGAAATATTGGAGTGCTAGCTCACACAGATCCTGCCAAATCACACTTGATACCACACCCTTGTTTGACAGTGAATCACTCAGAACAGTTTCCTGAGTGTGCTTTTCTCCAATCAGTCGTAAAAGGATGTTGTAATTATTCCATGATGAGATAATTGTCTCAGAAGAAGCACAATAAAACCAAGTTATTCAGTTAAGGTTACATTTGAAAGACATTCAAATCTGGATAGGTGGAAGTCCAAATACTACACAAGTAGGTAAGTGTTTTTTGTTAGTTCATTAGTTAATTTGTTTGTTTTTAGAGCTGAATTATTTTCTTTTGTGTGAAATATTGCAGAACATGAATTTGCTTTTAAAGATATCACAGGTTGGCAGAGACACAAAAACACTTCTCATCACTTTTGGCATGATTTGGGGGAATCTGATATTTTTCAATATATTTTCTTCCCAGATGATGGATGGATTATTTGGCTGTATTGTATTTATTTTGAATTTATTGAATTCATTACACATGCAAAAACATCCTGTGGTTGGTTGGTACCCTCCCTGATTGCTTTGTTCTTTCAGTCTGAACTCTGCCTTAATGAAGCTTTAATGTGACTTCTGTAGGAAAATTCAAGCTATACCCAGGGTAACAGTAACAAACATTGCTGACTGCTATACAAACAAAATGCCAGCTAGTAAGAACCCCTAAGAGCAGGGTAAGAGCCTGCTTGTTCTTTGCAGGTTTACAAGTGAGCAGATTTCATGTTTCAGTTATTTAGGAGAACTTTTCAGAAGGGCTTAGGACCCTGCAAGAAGCTCTGTGGAAAGAGACACTGGGAGTGTGAAGCTTGTGATGGCTGCCTCTCCCATCTCCATCCCATGCCATTCCTTCTCATGAGAAATGCACATTCCCTCACCTCCTTTGTACCTGGTTTTATAGCTTCACTATTTAAACTGTCCCACTGCATAGATTTAAATAAGCATTAAAATAATAATTTTGCCATCTAGAACAATTTTCAAGGCTTATCACAGGTCTGAGCAGAGGCTCCCTGGGATGATCTTTGATTTTCCAAGTTAACTGAAATACAAAGAATGGAAACAATTAAATTTCTAATTTTCCTAAGCTTTTTCTTTCTATGCAAGTTCATCTTCCTTTAGGAAGTCATCTCAGGGATCTGTGGGGAGAAGGCAACACCATTATTTAAATGGATGGAAATATAGGAGGAATTTCAGTTAGTAAGTTTAGCGGAAAAGCACAAAGAACCTAACGGATTTATAGCAGGAGTGATTCTGTGTGGATGCTTGGTTTGCCAGCTGCCAGCCTTTACAGAATTACAAATTACCTCAGTGGTCTTTTCCGACCTGATTCTATGAAATAGGAAGAGAAGACAGGTATTCCAGCATAGAAATGTGGAAGCGAGCACTGACTGTCTATTTCTGAATAAATCACTTTTTGCATAGCTTCACACCTTGGATGAGTCTCCCAGCCATGCATAAACTGTACCCATTAATATTAGGCAAAAAGGGCCTCGAGGAAACAATGCAAAAACACAGAAGGAAAGAGGGCTGGGTCTAGATGAGGTACAGTTAATTTTCTTCATAGTAGCTCAAATGGTGTTCTGATTCCTATTTGTGAAGAAAACAGTGCTGATAACACAATATCTTTTAACTAATGCTGAGCAGTCCTTGCACTGAGACAAAGTTTGCCTTCTTCCCACCGTGCCCTGCCATCAAGTAGTCTCGAGGAGCACGAGAATTTGGAGGGGACGCACCAGGAGTGCTGCCTTAAACTGACCACTGTGATACTCCGTGCCATATGACGTCACAGAACTACGGAACCATTGAAGTTTGGAAGGGACATTTAAAGGTCATCTAGATCAACTCCCCTGCAGTAAGCAGGGATGAATCATGCTCAACAATAAATGCTGGACAAAAGGGGAGAAATGAGAGATGTTTGGACTTGTAGTGTTTGTCTTCCCAAGTAACTGTTGTGCTTGATGCCCTGCTTTCCTGGATATTGTTGAACACCTCTCTGCAGATTGAAAACAGTCAAAGAATTTTGTTTTCCCCCTCTGAAAACTTTTGCTTTACCTATGGAACTTCACTGATCTCAACCCATTAATTTTCTCATTGTGTCTTTCCTACTCTTTCTCCAGCCCCACTGGGGGGTGATGTGCAGGGGGTGCTCGGGGCAGCATAAAGATTTTCACATTACGTTTCAAGGGCTCCTTGGAGATCTATCCACAACTCCTCTGCTCACAACCCGCTGCCTATATTTTTGCATGTATGCTGCAAAAAGAGCGGGCTAGGAATCATAATTGTCTTTCTTTCACCTTATCTCGATCTTTCTTGTAGCTGACAGTTGTCTAATCAAAATGATAGAACAGAATAATGAATTATTTCAACTTAAGTGATTCCATGAATCTATGATTCTGTGAATCAAAACCATGCCATGGAGCTCAATGTACACCTTGAAGGTATACTCACATTTTGAGCCTCAGAGTGGTCAAGTATGAAATTTCTGAAAACGACTTTCATAGAATCATCGATTCACAGAATATCCTGGGTTGGAATGAACCAACAAGGATCATCAGTCCAACCCCTGCCTTCTCACAGGAGTGCTGTGTGTTTGTAGTTCTGGGGACAGTAGGAGAACCTTGTGCAGTTTCCAGGCATTTGATAACTTTACGACTTTCATCCCACACAGAGATCACCACTGTTGAAAGAGTGTTCATGCAAACATATCGACATGGTCACTGTATGGGTTTTTTGGAATAAATAAGTCTAAATGTAACAGGGCAAAGAGGGAATGTTTCATATGCATCATTCATTCCTTTAAAATCTAGTGGCATTATAATTCTGTAAGAATAAGAATTCTGCATTACAGCTGTAAAAGTCCATTTCTACTGTTTTGAGACAATCAAGACTCTCTTTACAATTGCAATCCTGTGTTACCGTGATCCCAGAACTTGTGCAGGTTGTGCCTGAGATCCCTGCAGTGCAGAGAAGGCCATTAACCACATATCCAGCAGAGACCAATTTCTGCAGAAGAAAGAGGGAAGGCCATTCCAGTATACTAATTGTTGAATGCTGTTCAACCTTTTTCCTTACCCTTTTTCTCATATTTCCTTTATGTAACATCATCATCTTAGTTCTCACAGCTCCAGATGTTAATTTGCTTGCAAACTTTTACCTGCATACGCAGAACATCTTTTACTGCAGGGTGCTCTGAAAGAAGATGAGAAAATTTTTAATCTAAAAGAAGACAAAAATCTAGAAAGCATCTTCATGTGCAGGAAAACCAAGTGACTAGCAGCTGTAACAGATAGACAGACTTTTCACAGCCCTGCCCTAATCCCTTTTACAGAGCTGAGAGTACATAGGAAATCTTTGACAGCAAGAAGTATGGGGTTGCTCCGAAAGTAATGCCTCCTATTTTTATGGTGTTGGCACATGATGTTAGAGGTGGATGTTCGCGGCATGGCCGCAGAGGTTGGTCCTTCCCACCAATAACCCATTCCATGTGTGACAGATGGCAGCAGAGGGGCACTGTGACCAAGTGGCATTCGACATGGAAGTGTGGATGGAGAAAAAGGGTGGAATTGAATTCCTCCCCACGGAAAAAATGGCACCCACTGACATTCATTGATGCTTGCTGAACGTTTATGGAGACCAAACAGTGGATGTGAGCACGGTGAGGAGTGGTGGTGTATTTCAGCAGTGGTGACAGTAAGAGGGGGCAGCTCCGCTGGGGCAGATTGTTACAAGCACACCATGCAGGCTTCTGTTCATCACTGGTGAAATATTTGCAAACAAAAGTCGGATGCAATTTTACCTGAATCATGGTCAAAAATACCTAAAGTTATTTCTGTTTTCTTGCACTTTTGCATGTCCAGGGTCTGTGAAGGCAACATGACAGCTTCCTTACAATCAGAGTATTAGTGAATTCCTCTGTTCTTTAAGAAATTCCTGGCAGAGCTAACAAGAAAAAGTCCTTCAGGAATTCAGGGTCATACACAGATTAATGAGCTCAGAAATAATTAATTTCATTTTCACAGTAATCTTGGAAAAAGTTAAATAGTTCAGATTCTTGATTGGTGAGATTTTTTTCACACATGCTCTTTATTTGCAATTGTGGTATACTAAGCAATGAAAAATTAGATAGAAGGTGTTTGTTACAATGAAAGGAAAGCTGTATGCCTCGAAGTCCCACCAGTGCCACTTGAATGCCCATGATTTTTGCATCGTGCAGTACGTGCCTTTTCCCTCTGATGTTCTGGAAAAGCTTTGGATGAATCAAGCTATGACTACAAGTGCAAGTATGAGTGCAATGTGTGCAGCAGCAAATGCAAATGCCTCACACAGACAAAAACCAAACAAACAGCATCTAAGAAAAAGAGGAGCATGGTGAAGTAACCTAGCTAAATCTTAATTCATTTTTCACATGTAACCACTGATGTAACTGCAGATATTATAGTTCTTGATAAATTATCTTCATAAAACATGCAGGTGAGTGGTTTTATTCTTCCTCCATTGCACTGTTATGGGAGGGCAGAGTTCAAATTTTTCTTGCCTTATGAACTCTGTATTTTTCTAAAATTTGCCACAAGTATGCAGTTCCCTTATTTTTGTTGATTTTTAGTGTGTAGGCATGTGTATGTTCCTTGTCTAAAGATCCAAAGATCCTTAATGCCAAATTAGTTTACTTTTGAAGCTTTAACTTTCAAACTTTGAGTTCAACGCATAGCTAAGAGCAGAACACAGTTATGTTGCTTTGAATCAGTCTCCTGCACGAAAAGCCTTTAGCAGCAGATCAAAGCCAATACAATAAAAATTTTGTTCACTCATCTATTAAAGATATTATGTAGTAGTTACATATTCGTGAAGCTGAAGAGGTGGGTAGATCAAGCCTGGCAGACCATAGAATCATAAGTTTGGAAAAGACCACTAAGATCACCAACCTCTTTCCATCCCCACTGTTCTCAGTGATCCACGTCCGCAAGTGCAACATCTCCACATTTCTTGAGCACCTCCATAGACAGTGACTCCACCACTACCCTGGGCAGCCTCTGAGAAGAAATCTTTCTTAATATCCAAGATCAAGAGCAACTTGCTGGAAAACAGCCTGTAGCTTGCTGACCAGGGTGTACTTCCAGGAGGTCGGACATCTGGATCAGGATTTGAACCAGCTCCACCATGCTACTGTGATGAAAAACTCCAAGGGTGAGATCCATCTCTTTTACATCAGCCATCTAAAATTTTCTTTAGTTTATTGGCAGTGTCGCATGTTGTCCATAGTTAATCCTGTATTTATCTGGATGGACCTTATGCCATACTCTGCCTCTATTGCTTGGTAGATCATAGAATCATAGAGTTATGGAAAGGTTTAGGTTGGAAGGGACCTTAGAGATCACCTTGTTCCAGTCCCACCATATAAATGACGAACTACAGAAGACCAGGCAGCCTCACACCCATAGATAACTACAAACCCACTCACAGACTTGTACAAAATGGAATATTTTTTCCACTTTGAGGAATTCATTCATGAATTCTTAGCTGAAAGCTGCCACTGTTATTCCATCACTCCTGGCCCAAGATCTCCTGACAGACAGCCCAGCTATTCAGAACCTCTAAGCTCCGAGGTGATGCGCTGTAACTGGCTTCTCATTTTGCTTCAGCCAGAGGGACATATGATAGGAAGTCATGCCACAAGATGTAAGTATACACATGGTTTGAGAGCATAAATTTACAGGCAGCACGAAAAGCCTTTGTTGTAAATCTGTAAGTCTCTGTTCATTTGAATTGTACACCAGATCCCTAATTGTTTCTCTCGGCTTGAACATGTCACCCAATGAAGGGATAGTTAGCAGATTGCTGCTTGCTATTGTTAGGGCACTTCTGCCATCTCCTGGGCAGGAGGAAGAAAGCCCCTCACGGCATTATTACAGAAGAATGTGTTAGAAAACTCAACATTACAGATGGGAATTGGAATGTTTGTTTTGTTAAGAAAACGAATAAACAAAAAGAAAACCAAGAGCAAAGAAGCAAGCAATATGCTGCATGGCCTTTATTCAAAAGGTTTCTTCGACCTGAAATATTTTCATTCATTAGTACCCCTTGGGCTCAGAGAAAAAAGTAAGTTATGCCATCAATGGTCCAGCTAGACCTATAGACAGAATTTTCATTGCAATATTCATCTGTGCATAAAGTCTGGTCCGAATATGGCATAAATTCATCAATATCTGTAAGTAAATTCTGCTGGAAATATTGAAAGTGACATATTTTCCATTTTAAACCCAACTCTGTAAAGTCAACATTCCCAGCACCATACAGGCGGACTAATAGGATATTTTTAAGAAAATCCCTGAGTTAACTACAGAAACTGTAAATCAATCTGGACAAAAACATGACTGATTTTTTGAGTTCTCACCTCCTGGCTCTCATCCTGGCATATTCTGGCTTCCAATAACACCGTAATAAAGTTTGCAAGTGTTTGAAATGGCCATTACAGAGTTTTTTTGGCTGTTTCCTTTAGTTCTTTCTCGGTCAAAGCTGACATGCACTGTGGTCATGCGTTGCCCTGTTGGACATCCACCCTTGAGACATCCCACATGGTCTACCCACATATCTCTTTGCAATTCTAGCAAAATAGGAATGCTTTTCATATGCCTAAAGCTTACCTTAACTAGGAGCAAAGGAGAAAAGTCAGAGAATCCTCTAAAACTTCTCTGTTACACCATTAACAAAATGCAGCTTCCATGAGCATTAAGCTTCTGCCCAGCTCAGAGTGAACAAAGATGAAATCGGTAAAACCCCCTGTAAAAGGACACCCCTTCTGTCCTTCGTGTCTCTTTGTGGGACACTTTGCTGTGCAGTAACAATGAGACCACATCTCTCGTCCTGGACTTTCATCAGCTCCCTGGTTCCATGGTAAATGGTGTCCCTGCAGGGAGGGATGTTCGATACACCTCCCTCTCTTCCCATCCCCTGCTTCAGGCAAGGACAGATGATAAGAAAGTGTGAGCCAGAGAGTTAATGGCACAGCCTTCCAAAGAAGTGCACGTGCCACAGACGTCTCTGCCTTCCCAGGACTCATTTATTATGCTTACTTAACTGTTAATCTGAGTGACCCTTTCCCTGTTTCCAAGGCAGGCTGACTTATAGCAGCAGAAATCAGTGTGACAAGGTCAGGAAAGTGTGAGTGTCGTATTTTCAGCTTTGTGTTTGGACCCCGGGATTTTTGTACTAAGCCATGTTGCTGAGCAGTATGCCAGCCAGAATTTCATCCATCTTGCAGCGCCTGACCCACCAAGTGTCCCACATGGAGCAGTGGGAGGACAAGCAGGACTGCTGATCCACTGTGAGCCTGCCATTGATCAGCTGCATGGTGGAGGGTACATGCAAATCTGTGGTATGATGATGATGGCAGGCCGTAACTGTGCTCAGAGGAACACAGAGATTATCAGGATGCATATTTCTAGTGCCATCCTGGAACCAGAGCTACAGCTGAGCCTTCATTACCACCTCCGCTGCCTTAAGTGAGAGCCAGACACACTGGGAGTGTTTCCAATGAACTTCTCGCTGCTGCTTTCGGATTGTCTAATTTGAACGAGTCGCTCAGAGTTGCCAGGAAGTCAATACAGACCAGATAGGTCTTAAAGAAGAGTTTATGAAGTGCGTAACATTACGTTGGAAAAGTCCAAAGGGAAATGAGCTGATAGGAGTTGAAGATGAAAAGTTATTATCAGAGATATCTCAGGCAGTGACAGTAAGTTCAGTGGTTCCCAAGGCAAAGAAAACTCATAACACCCAGTCCACAAACTCCAGACAGACTCGAAAGCAAACATAAGTGCAACTGCTACTGAGACAGCGAGAGTACAGACAGAAACGAAACACTTCTTCCCAAGCCCAGGATATCACTGTTAATTTTTAAAATTTGTAAACAGTATTTGCTAGATTAATTAGGCTGGTTGGCACACCATCCATCTGTATTTGTGTATCAGTCTGGCCTCTCTGTGATCTGTGTGTTCATGTCTTGTATCATCTAGATATGAACGTGCCCACTCATGATTTATTATTGCACACAGCTAATCTCAGTGATCTGCGCAATTACCACACTAAGTTCATTGTCCTGAGATTTTACAGTCCGGCTGTTCAGAACTTTCAAGCAAGGATTGGACAGTTTAACGGTTAACATTGATACTTCTAATCACCCCAGCCAATCCTTAATACAAATTCTGAAGTTTCATGGATTTCAACATAGAATCATATGTAACCTTAGAATGGCTTAGGTTGGAAGGGATCTTAAGGATCATCTATCTCTAACTATCCTACCATGGGCTGGGACACCTTCCACAAAACCGTATTGTCCAAAGCCCAATCCATCTGACCTTAAAGACCTTCAGGGATGTGGCTTCTACAACCTCTCTGGGCAACATGTTTCAGTGTCTCATCACTCTCACAGTAAAGAATTTCTTCCAAATGTCTAACGTAAATCTACCCTGTTTTACCTTAAGGTCTTTGCCCCTTTTCCTTTAGCTACACTCCCTGAGAAACTGTCCCTTTCTATCTTTCCTGTAGCCACCCTTTAACACTGGAAGGTCACTAAAAGTTCTCCCCAGAGCCTTCTCTACGCTAAGTAATCTCTGTTTTCTTGGCTTATATTTAAAGATGATGTGATCCAGTCCTCTGGCTCTCTTTGTTGCCCTCGTTCAGAGACCCCCTCCTTCTTCCCACTGACAATATATTCTCTGATCTAGCAATATCCCTAACCCAAAAGCAGACAACAAACATCACATTTTCACCAGCTATCCTTCTACCCTGAATAGGCTTCAAAAGTTAAATGAAATTATTAACAGCTGTTCCCTACCAGCACTTAGCTAGAAAAGTGCTGTTTCTGGCAAAGAATTCCCCCCCGCATTTCTCTCTTTATCTTTTCGTCTTAATAAGAGACATAATCTCAATGCGAATCTTGATTTGCTGGTATGTGAACAGGCAGGGTGTAAAACTTCCAAGGGTATGCCATATTTCTCCAAATACCATTAGTCATAAAACATCTTCTATAAGATATTTGGCTAAATATTATTAAATGCCTGAGGCCCCCTGAGTGATTCTGGGCCAGCTGAGACAGCAGGGGACTGAGCAGGCACTGGTTGACTCAGGTTTGATTAGCCATTTATTTTACATCTGTATGGAAGAGAACCAGAAAATCTAGTCTAAGTAGAGGGAGAAAGAAAAAAATCTTCCAGTGCTCAAGGCGTCGTTTGTGGCTGGAGGGCACGCTTTGAAGGAGGTCACAGAAATTTATTTGAAAGACAGTATCTGCGGTAATGTTGTTTAGAATGGAATGGAATGACATTCTATCATGCTTCTGTCATGTGCTGGGAAAATCTTTAACCAGGACACAGATAAGGAGATTGTTTTGATTGTGTATTAAACATTAAAGGGAGTTTTATTACTCAACATGATTACCGTTGGGGTAAAAACAATGAAAGATGCGTGTCTCTCCCCACTTGTAAAGACAGTCCAGGGAAAAAAAACACTGCCAGATTCAGACAGGGACTCCCTTTCCTTGCTCCTTGCCAAGAGAGGGCAGAAGGACCATCCCAGAGACCAGCAGCAGCATCTGCAGCTATCTCTTCTGTTTCCTAGCAGCCTCATGTGTCTTGGGAACACATCTCCAGGCATGGGATCTCCACCTTCGCTGCCACTGTTCTTCACTTAATACAAACACTGAGCCTTGCAGCCCAGAAGGCCAACGGGAATCCTGGGCTGCATCAAGAGAAGCGTGGCCAGCAGGTCAAGGGAGGTGATTCTCCCCCTCTACTCTGCTCTCATGAGACCTCACCTGGATTATTGTGTCCAGTTCTGGGGCTCCCAACACAAGAGGGATGTGGAGCTGTTGGGGTGGGTCCAGAGGAGACCAGGAAGACTATCAGACGGCTGGAGCAACTCCCCTATGAGGACAGGCTGAGAGAGTTAAGACACTCGAGCCTGGAGGAGAGAAGGCTGCAGGGGGGCCTGATAGCAGCCTTCCAGGACCTGAAGCGGGCCTACAGGAAAGCTGGGGAGAGACTTCTTACAAGAACAGGTAGTGACAGAGCAAGGGGTAATGGTTATAAACTGGAAGAGGGTAGATTTAGACTGGATATAAGGAGGAAATTCTTCGCTGTGAGGGTGGTAAGACACTGGAACAGGTTGCCCAGAGAAGTTGTGGATGCCCCCCTCCCTGGAAGTACACAAAGCCAGGCTGGATCGGGCTTTGGGCAACCTGGTCTACTGGGATATGTCCTTGCCCATGTCAGGAACAAGATGATCTCTCAGGTCCCATCCAACTGGAACCATTCTATGATTCCATGATTTACTTTCTCTCTCCTATCATCCTTCATTCTTAAACATTAAGAACCTCACTCTGTTGGCAACTCTTTTTCCCATCTTCAATTAAGTAACCTGTGGAAAACGAATGTCTATAGCAGGGGGAGCCTCAAGGTTTCTTACTTTGCAGTATGTCAGGAATATTGCTGAAGGGTTAACTGCTCCTCTGGAGAGACTTCAAGGGGTGTCCAGAACCCATGTATAAATAGTGTTCTTACAGAAAAAGCAAAAGAGAGATGCCAGTGCAAAAACTGAAAGAAGATACTGATATTATCAGCTGTAGTATCTCAAATCCTCTGAGTATAAGAGTATGAGAAGTGCCGCCGTGGGCTGCACCTCTACCAGGTACCAAAACTGTTATACAAATATCTGTGCAGGTTGTCAGCAGAGAGGTTTCATATAGCTTGAGTAACTGTATGCAGGAAAAAGCAAGGAAAGATGGTGTCTTAGTTTCTACAGAAATTACTTCTCTCACAGTGTCTGTTGTGAAGTTGTGTTTTGTTCCCAGAAGGGAAACAACTGATAACACCTGGCAGTGTTGAACACTGCCAAGGATACATTTTGTTCCTCAGTGAAGCAGTTAGAAGGCGTAAGGAGCTGGGAATTGGGAGTTGACAGGACCAGGGCAGCTGACCCAAACTGACCAAAGAGCTATTCCATCCCACATCACATCAGGTGACTTTAACGGAAGAGGAAACCTTTTTTGCTCGGAGGAAGGGGCTGCTGGCCGGTTGGTTATCCTTTGCTTTGTGTATTATTTGTTGTTTCTTATATATATATATGTACTGGTATTTCTTTTATCCTCTCTGCTGTCTAAGTAAATAGCTTTTATCTCAACCCACGAGTTCTACAATATATATTCCTTAATTCTCTCCCCCATCCCACTTGGGAGGGGGGAGGGTGAGCGAACAACTGTGTCGGACTTAGCTGTCTGCTAGGTCAAAGCAGGACAGATGGCCTTCATGAAATGTTGCTTTCCTTACTTCCATGCAGTCTGCTCTAATCTAGCCTCCAGAAATCCCATCTTGTTTCTCTCACTTGCTTTGCTATCAAGTCACAGTTCAAGGGAGGCTGACCCTCCACGCCATGTTCTAAGATGAAGGGTGGTGGTGATGTACTTCTAACTCTTTCCAAGGGGATGCAATAGAAGTAGCCAGACATGCTCTTTGGTTTATTGCAGACTCCCACCCACAGAGAAAATAGAAATCATTATATCTTGCTATCCTTGCTCGTCATCTGATGGGGACCAAAATATCCATTCTAATGACCCTTAAGTCCCAGCAGACAGGTAACAGTTGTAGATGCATAAGAACAACATTTGATTAATTCACAAAGAGTGTGGTATTTCCAGGAAAATTTTGTGGTTTGTTTTGATTTGATTTGTTTTGAATGGGGTATTTTCATGCTTAAATCTCTTGGAAGACCTTTCTTTGATGGTTTCATCTTTTATATCCAACCATCCACAGAACATCTCCCCACCAGAATCTGTGCAAAACACACACAAAGGCCAACATCTCAAAGAGAGGGGGCAGCAGGCAGGGAGGGCATAGTCCCCCCCCTGCTGTGCCCTCTTGAGGCCCCACCTGCAGCACTGCGTCCAGGCCTGGGGCCCCCAGCACCAGCAGGATGTGGGGCTGTGGGAGCAGGGCCAAAGGGGGGCATGGGGATGCCCAGAGAGTGCAGCACCTCTGTATGGGGACAGCTGAGAGCTGGGGGTGTTCCGCCTGGAGAGGAGAGGGCTCTGGGAGACCTCGTTGTGGCCTTCCAGTAGCTGAGCGAGCTGATCGGATGACAGTGACTTTTTACACAGTGACAGGAGAAGGGGGAACAATTTAAAACTAAAAGAAGGGTACTTTTAGGTCAGATATTAGGAGGAAATTCTTTGCCAAGAGGGTGATGAGGCCCTGGCACTGCCCACAGAGCTGTGGATGCCACAAACCTGGATGTGCCAAAGGCCATAAATGAGCCTCGGGCATCCTGAGCTGGGGGGTAGCAACCCTGCCCATGACAGGAGGTTTAGAACTGGATGGGTTTTAAAGTCTATTTCAGACTAAACCATTCTATTGTTCTATGATTCTATATTTTAAGATCGTGTCAGGGGATGATGTAGTGAAAAGAGGTCCAAGGATAACTAAATGATACTTAATTTAAGCAATTGCCTTTAGGCAATTGCTTAAAAGATCAGGGCCACAGGTTGTTTTCCTCTGTCTTTCCAGTGGCAGGATGCAATATTGAAAGGGAGAGGGTCAGTTTGGTTATTAGCAGAAGGCTCTGCCCAGAGGGGTGGGCATGGCACTGCTGCCCAGGGCAGTGGGCACAGCCCCAACTGCCAGAGCTCAGGGAGTGCTGGGACGCTGCTTTTAGCCATTGGGATTGGCGTTGGGTGGTGCTGTGTGGGGCTGGGCTCGGTGGTCCCCATGGTCCCTTCCAGCTTGGGAAGTTCTGTGATTCTTTGATACTATAAGTACAAAGATGACCGTGAAGAACAGAAAAGTACAGCGAGAGCACAATGTCTTATTCTGAAAATCCCTGTGGGACACAGTACGGCAGGTGGTTCTCCCTCCTGGTTTCTCCACATGCCAGCCTCCCCTCTCATGGCCACTTCGCGTGCCCAATCTCAGAAGATTTATGTTCCACTCTGTCTCAGAGAGTGGCTTTGCCACATCTTTTACCCTTTCTTTAATATGTTATTACGAAGGTGCCACCACTGTCACTTGTTTGTCATTGGTCAATTACGAGTCTGTTTTGGAGACAAAGGGAACTCATTCTGTCTGATATGGAAAGGTCCCATTGTCTGTTTTCACAGAAGCAACTCCAGCAGGCCCCCTGATACATTGTCACATAAATCTCATTTTTCTACCATTTCTGAAAGATCGTAGTAAAGAAGGAATCTCCTGATGTCTGCAAAAAAACACATATGTTTCATCCAGAGGAGATAAACTACAGGTTCAGAAAACTACAAGCCAGCCAGCCTTACCTCGTTCACTGGAAAGGTCATGGAGCAAATTCCTCTGAAATCTGTTTCTAACCATATAAAAGAAAAGAAGGTGCGAAATAACAGTGATTTATTAAGGGCAGATAATTCCTGTGTATCCCATTTGCCGTCTATGATAAGATGACTGGTCCATGGACAAGGGGAGAGCAGTGGACAGTTCATGCCTTCGGTTTAGAAGGACTTTTGACTTGGTGTCCCACAATGTCCTTAGACCCAAAGTGATTATACATGTACTGCATGGAAAATCTGTAAGGCAGGTGGTGGAAAATTTACCTGGCCATCAGATTCAAAAGATAAGTGGAACAAAGTCTGACTGACAGACAGTCACCAGCGGTGTCTTTCAAGGGCCAGAAGTGAGGGCAACACCATGTAACCAGCCATCCGAGTAACGGGTCCCAGTGCACCCACAGTACGTGTTGATTGCACCAACTGTTTAACAGGACAGAAAAAGAGGGAATAACCATAGCAGCGGTAACGTGATGTAATATACATACATTTCTAGAAATTAAATATATTAATTTTAAATATAATGATGTGTAAAGCAATTGCTCACCACCTCCTGACTGATGCCGTCAGTTCCCGATCAGTGGGCAATTACACCCTCAGTTCTATTGTTGTGTCAGCCAGCTTTAATTTGTCATAACAGCCAATGTGAAGGAAAGAAAATATGCCAGCTGAAACCATTTGGTCTCCAATACATGCAGTAAAATCTCTTGGAAACCACTGCTACATGCTAAGATACCTGGTCTCAGCATTTTGTGCTAAAATGTCAACCTCTGAGATACAGAAGCAAAAGAACTTGACCAACTTCTTGGCATGTGATTACCAGCCTTCCCACTCTCCTCAGCTTTCTCAAGACATTTTTCGTGTTATCTTTATTGCAGTACCTAAACTATCCCTGGCTGTGAGCCTCACATGAGCGTCTTGATGCTCACGGCTACAGGCTAGCCCTTGTCGTTCCGACACAATTTAAATGCAAAGTGTAACAAGCAGCTTTGTAGTTTTTATTTACTTTCCAACTTTGATCTCTGTCTTTTGATACAATTTAAGCCAAGGAAGCATGTTTCCCTTTCTCCTCTCTACTAGGAAATGGCTACTTAAGAAGCTCCTGAACATTTCCCAGGGAATTTTGAGCAGATTTCCGACAAAGGATAAGATTTCCCCCTTGTGGCTAAAGAAGAGAAAGGTAGGCTGAGAAAAAACAACACAAATGAACAAGTTTGGAAAGTTTACTGCTGTCCTTATTATAGCCATTGCCTTTTCCTTCACATTCTCATCTCTTCTGAAATTATAAAAAACAAAAACAAACAGACAATAACCCTAAAAGCCGCTCTCTCTAGCGGATATATGTACTCTTTAGACCCGCACAAACACTTCTCTCGCAGTTCCAGAACTTTTAGCACACCTTATAATGAAATAGTATGGATTGTTGATTTGAACCTTCAGATGGTCTCTAACTGCTCACGTCGACAGCACGTTAACAGCCAGGAGTGACACCCTCATGTTGGGGCACCAGATGGACATGAGACAGCAAGGTCACTTCCTGTTAAAAAGTGCAGACACAGTCAGGGATATAGAGAATAGCATTCTGCAGAGCACGTGGATTAACCTTCACGTTCCTTTCGGCTGCTGAGAGATTCATAGAACGGAATCCTAGAATCTTAGAATCCATAGAAGATAACTTTAAAGGTCATATAGCCAAACTCCAATGTACAGGGACACCTACAGCTAGATCAGGCTGGTCAGGGCTTGGTCCAGTCTGACCTTGTATGTCTCCACGGTCGGGGCTTCCACCACCTCTCTGGTCAACCTGCTCCAGTGCTTCACCACACTAAATGTAATGGAAACTTCAGAGGAGACGTCATCCAGCTAGTATGACTCCAGAGAGAATCATGTCTCCCTGGAGAATGGCAGAAACAAACGTGATGAGGCTGAGGATGAGATCAGCCCTTGTGTAGTAGGGTGCTGATAAAAAGAGGTCGATCTGACCTCTGTTTCTATGCTGAATGGAACTGGAAATAGTGGGCGTAAACTGCAGCAAAGGGATGATTCAATGAGAAAAAGCTGTTATATAGCAGAAATAGTGAGGCTTTGGATTTCCTGAGAAAGCAGTGGACTTACCTTTCCTGTAGGGATTTAAGGGTAAGCTGGACATGTACTTGTCAGGAAAGACTCAGAAATGGCTTCTGTTTCTGAAGGCAAATGCAGGTCTGTAGCTCACTTTAAATCCGTGTGGATCAATAGCTGGCATGAACTAATCTGGTTTCATAAGTACATATCCCCTCTGCCTTCTGGGAGACAGGACGCATCCTGCTATTTCTACCCTTTAATTTCTAATGCAGTAGATCATCTAATGTGCAATAATAAACTGTAATGCACTTTTCTAAAAGTTATCTCCAGAGTGTGACCAGTGGATCTCTGTGATCTGGTTCTATGCTGATGTTTAACGTCACAGCACAAATCCCTTACTTATACTTTCCTTTGCTCAGATGATGCCGTCATGCAGCCTGTGGACTTTCTCACTCTCTAGGGCTCATGCATGGTCTTCTGCTTGCTGTGCTTTTCTGATCAGCTGCATCTTGCCTGCAAGCTTCTGAAGAGAAACTGAGGAATTGTAATCCGGGCAGAGGATTACCCTTCCAGAACTTCACACCTAGAGGAGGGATGGTCTTCATGGTCTTTGTGATTTGCTGATTTCGTTGTTTGCTGAGTGCTGTAGCCATGAACAGGGCACCTGGCAGAGCTTTCTGGAGCCACGGTCTGGTATACCCAGCACACAAAGCTTGTTCTTTTTTTGAGAAGTGATGCCAGAGTTATATGCAGAGCTTTCTTGGGCAGTGTCAATATTTCGCAGATCAGAGTATTACTGGAGTGAATATATTATTACAATTACTATTAAGGAGAAAGATTGGTAGGAGAGAAAGCAAACGGCTCATATCCCAGGAGCCTGGACGCTACCTTTCTGGGAGCAGCAAGCAGCCTTTGTGCACGCTGCCCCGTAAAGCTTCACTGCAGACACGGGCGTTTTCCTCCGTCGCTTTGTCTGGCTGACTGCCAGTTTTCAACTTCAAATGATCGGCTGGCCTCAGGAAAGAGGTTCTGTAATTACCCATATTCTGCACTGAGAAAACATCATTCCTGCCATAAATTCTTTGAGGCAGGGCTTCTCTCTATGGGATTTTATTTTATCCTGAGTATATTGATGCTCAACAAACAGAGACTGGTTTCACTGTGTTTAAGCATTAATCTGTCCAGTTTCTTCTCACACCCATCTACCTTCTGAAATCCTGGACCCACACATAACACATGCTGCATCTTTCTTAATGACAGCCTGGTCCCCAACTGATGTAACCGCTGTTTCGTGCATGCTCCCACCTTCAGCACCAAGTCTCCCTTTTGTCTCTCAGCAGAATTTGCTAAACCCACCAGAGGCAAGGCCAGGTCTGGACAGTACAGAGGACAAGTTGTATTCCTGTAGGCACACACACACATAAACATAGGACCAGCCACACAGACAGAAGCGCTCAGCACTCAGCCTGTTCCCTCTCTGGTTGATTGGAATGTAAGTCCATTAGCGGGAAATACACATTGAATCATAAAATCATAGAATCCTTAGAGTTGGAAGGGACTTTTAAAGATCATCTAGTCCATCTCTCCTACATACACACCTCTGTACATGTGAACAACATGGGTCCCTCCAGCAGTTGGACTTGAACAGTCAGTCTATTTAATAACTCTCCATGGATCCTTAGTCTCCCCATTTCCTGGGAATGAAACATGTAATGTCCCCAAGGCCACAACCCTTGCCTTACAGACATACACTGACCTACACAGACATACAGTGTACCCAGTTCCTGGATCCAGGCCCTGGATCCTTGCTCTCCGCCTTTGTCTCCTGCACGTTGGCACATCCATGCCAACAGATCACTGTCTGCCCCTGTAGCCCTGGTCTCATGGAGGCTTGGAACACCCGGTGCCTCTGGCAGCAAAACCCTCATGGTGCCTGACCCCAGATGCACACAGGCTCTGTCTCCTGGCCTCCCCCTGCCAGCTGCTCGGTGCTCTCTGCTGACCCACGCACGGCACTGCTCCTGCTGAGGGCACCTGCGCCCCCGGCTCCCACCCCAACCCAACTGCTGGCACTCAGACCTTCATCACACAGAATGAAGGGTTTCTGACACAGCGAGAGGGAGAAATGGTGCTGGCTGTAATCTGTTTACGTATAGCCAGCCCCTCTTGGCCCCTTTTCCATCCTTTTTTCCCCGTATTAATTGCTCTCCAAACTCCATTTACACCTCAATTTCCTCACCTTTGATTCCTCCCCTATGCATCCTACAGTAAGTCCAGTGACATTCTGAAATTCTCTCCCCTGGCATCCCATAACGTGTCCCATAACTTCAGCAGAGACAGAGGGGAAAATCTGTACGCAGCATCTGCTTCCCCTCTCTCGAGGCAGTCTTTAGCTCCGTCTCTTTAACAAGACACCTGTCATGGAGCTGATGCGTACAACGAAGCACCATCTGTTAAAGTCACAGTGTATTCATCTCATACTGTTCCAAAACCAACCTTCTCACACTGTTGTCCCATTTTCCCTATATTTGATGCAAAATGCTATCATGTTGAGTCAAATATGTGACAAAATAAATGCACGACTTACTGCAGAGCCTGAGCTGGTCTGCCAATTATTTCACCTTGACTGTGACTTGAGGGTACATTTTCACTCTTCCAAATAAGCACTTTTGGAGGATGAAGTCAACATCTCGTCGTGACCACAGCCTCTGAGAAAGGCCAGGAACACAGCCTAGAGGGTGTGGCAGACACAGAGTTTCAACAAAATGTCCTTCAAAGTCAATGTCACAACTATAAACTTCTAGGCAAAAAGTCACAGTCAGTATTTTCACTTGGTTGTTGCAGTTACAAACAGATTGACAGGCAGGTCCCATGAATGATAAAATTCAAAGCTGAGTCCTTGACAAGGTAAGACAACATATAAATAGTTTATTGAGCAAAACCAGCTCTGTCGTGACTAAATGACAGAAGAAGACATGGGATGGAGATTTTAGGCCCCATTCTGGACTCGAAGGCTAAATTAAAATCAGAGGAAACTGGGTATGCAGCTACCTCACTGACAGGTTCAGCCATGTATTCTGCTCAATACGGCAGGATCAGATCTGCACGCCAATGTTCATGCAGGTGCAAAATCCAAAGATCACAGTGGTGAAAAGCATTTGTGGAAGATATCTGCTGGGATGTGAAGTGTAAGAAGAGGACACATGGGAAGCAAGCAGCATTTCTTATATCCCTTTTACTTTTCACAATGGACATAACTTGAAGGTTTCTGTTTGCCTCTCTGCTCTAGTTCCCTCCTGCATCTCTGATCCTTAATTCTCCCCTTCCGAAAGCAGCCACCTCCAGCTCTTCTTCGTGGATCCTGCACATTTCAGTGAGGAAGTGGCAGCTCAAAGAGGCATATGTCAGCCTCCTGGACTCTGGTTCCTCTCCTTCTGAATTAACGACGAAATCAATTAGCTGTCTTTGTTTAACATGGACATCATTGTCTCTACAAAGCCCCGTTTCTACAAAAATGTGAAAAAATTTCATCCCTTGAGATCTTTAATTATGAATGGGATCCTGGATTTATGAATGGGAATTATGAATGGGATCCCAGGTTTGAAATGGTCCTGATGTGTATAAATGGACAACGAGAGAGAGTACGAATGTGTCTTTAGGAAGCCAGGGCAAAAACATGGCATTCCATTAAAACCGTCAAGCTCCATCTAATCCTTCCTTGATATTCAATTCCTATTGAATGTTTTCCTCACCCAGTAGCTCTTTGCCTAAATACTTCCGTTTTTTGAAAAGGACAGTCTTGCAGTTAAGGCTGTGATTTTTTTGATGGTCAGGACATATCCTGTTGGACCCGAGCAATACATCTACACAAAGAAAAAAAGAAGTGGCAGTGGTGAGAGGCAACCATCTGCTGACCTGCTTTACCATGTAGGAAGGTTTGCTGCCTGGTGGGGCCTCAGGGCCTCAGGAGTAACCAGCAAAGACTCACCAAGGAGAGGTCAAGTCATGTTGGTCATGTTTGACCACCTTGATAAGGTTCTGTAATAAAATCAGGAAATGTCCAACCATGGGTGAGATGCGAGGAGTGATATCATCTCCCTGGATTACAGCAAAGCCTTTAAGACTGACCTGCAGAAGATCCTCCTAGAGCAGCTTTTGGTGCACGACCTGGAAGATCACACAGTGAGGGGATCGAAAACTGCCTAACTGGCCTGGCCCAGTGGGTACTGCTCAGTGGTAGGTCTAGCTGGAGAATGAATTAATCAAGATCCTGAGACCAGCCTAGGCTTTACTGGGTTTTGGGGGTGGGCATCCATCACTAGACATCTAGGAAAAGCAGCTACCTTGGCTAAAGGAACTGAAACACAACCAAACAGAGGTGCATTAGGAGACACTAAGCTGCACTTTGGGTATTATTCGAAGCCAGAAGAAGAACCAGGAATCCGTGCTTCTCCTCATCCTCATGAACAGGGAAGGAGAAAAGATGCTGAGCTGATCAAATTCTATCTCAAATTGACTAGGTAGAGAGGAACAAAACAAATAAAAAAACAAAATAACTTGGATCACCGATTCTGATTCCAATGTCTGGTAGCGAAATATCCCAGTGAGAGGAAGAGCTTGCTGAATGTGTCTCTCAGATTTCTGGAAAAAAAAAAATAGATGAGCTACAGAGAAGAGCTAAGACTGTTGTTAGGTTTTTTTCATTCTTAGAGTCCACGGCAGTCATACAAAATATTTAATGTAAATACTCCTTTTCTATGTCATTCATTTTATAGGCTTTTTATTACTTGTAAACTAAACCACGTCATCAACAGTGCTTTCTTTGACCTTTGTTAAAATATTACCAAAGGACAGACACACCTTTGTGTGTTCAGTGTTTGCTGAACAGTCATTTTGTGTCCTTTCATCTGCGTGATTGGTAGGAGTGAGAGCACTGCGTAGGGATAAGGCCAATACCATCAAAATTCCATGCAATGGTTTTGCATTTTTCCAAGCATGAACTCTTGACACTGAAATTTCCTTTTTCTCACTGAAACTTTCATTTTGTTATAGAAAAAGAAATAGGCGGGAGGCAAGTCAGAAATTCAGCCACATTAAGAAAAAGATGTAAGAAATTCTTTTCACCTTTCAAATTTTTGAGCAATTTGGAATTAAGGAAATGCTTTTACCAGAAATATTTTTTTCCTGCTTGCCTCAAATTTTGGCTGGGTTTGAGAAAAATGAAGACTTTAGGGGGGAAAAAGGTTAACAGACTTTCTGAAATGCAGGAAGAACAAGTGCAAACATAGCCAAAATAATATACGTGGTGGGATGATGTCAGGTGATGAAAAAGGAAGCAGATAGACACAAAATGTCTGGAGAGAAGGGACACAAGAGTGTGACTCAAGGCTAACACGGGTGGAAATCGGGAAGCAAAGGATGAGATCAGATTTTGAATAGGATCTAAAACTGTTCATATGAGAAAACTAGCAGTTAGAAAAGGAAAGACCAAAGCTGTGAAAAATATGTAGAAAAAGGAGAGGAGAGGAGAGGAGAGGAGAGGAGAGGAGAGGAGAGGAGAGGAGAGGAGAGGAGAGGAGAGGAGAGGAGAGGAGAGGAGAGGAGAGGAGAGGAGAGGAGAGGAGAGGAGAGGAGAGGAGAGGAGAGGAGAGGAGAGGAGAGGAGAGGAGAGGAGAGGAGAGGAGAGGAGAGGAGAGGAGAGGAGAGGAGAGGAGAGGCAGAAAAAGGAAATGAACAAAGAAAGTTTAGAAAAGTGCTGAGTCTGAGAGGAAGGATACAGCAGATAACAACACAATCAAAAAAAATTTTTAAAAATGAGGAAAACAGAATGGAAGCTGAGTGTCTTTAAAATGATGCAGAAATTTGGAAAAGATGAGCTACGTGGTAAGGCTAATAAAAATTTGGGGGAAAAGAGAAGGTCAACGTTTAGGGAAAGCTGGCACAAAATTCTTTGCATTCTGTAATAGTGAGAAAAGGGAAAATCCCAGGGTAATAAAGATTACTATCTATTGCAGAGTAACAGGTGGACATAACAATGCTGAATTGCAGAGTAATAAAATGACGGGAACTCAGAGCCAGTAAGTATAAAGTGATGAACATAGGGAAGAGTAATCACGCAGCAAGTCTCTGAACTAACCAGTCGTTTAAGAAGGCTCTCTTGGAATTACATAGAATCAATTTGTCACCTCAGTGCTCAAAGGCTGGAAAAAAATTAGTGTCAGGAGTTACTAGAGAAGCAGTAGAACACTGAGAACATAATTGTACTATTGCATAAATTTAGAGAACACTGCATTTTTATTTGCGTTGCATCAAAGGTAGAGCCAGGACAACCAGTTATTTTATCCCATGTAAGGCCAGTAGTTCTGAGCAAAACCTGGCAACACTTGACATGGCTGTAGATTGATCACTCCTACCCAGCCAGACCCTGGAGCCACCAGACTCAGCCATCTGTGCAAATCATGACCACAGGTATTTAGTTGCTGCCTAGCTAGCACATAACTATTCACCATGCTGGCACACCCATGTCAGTGGGTAGAGTGAACACTCCAGCTGCTTTACAAGCAGAATCAAATCATCAATTTTGTTTAACCATGAAGAGATCATGAAGTTGGACTGGATGATTTTGTAGGTCCCTTCCAACTGAATTAATCTACTCTACTCCTATTTTACTCTATTTTACTCTATTCTATTCTATTCTATTCTATTCTATTCTATTCTATTCTATTCTATTCTATTCTATTCTATTCTATTCTATTCTATTCTATTCTTTCTAATTTCTCCCAATCTGTTGGAAACCAGATGCTGATGTTGGGCCTGTGCTCACTGTCTGCTGCAGTGGCAGGTGCTTTGCACAGGTCAGCTGTGACATTTAGTTCCTGGTGTGATTGCACTCATCAGCAAGAGAAATGGGGCAAGACAGAAAGGCAGCTCAAAATTTAACTCAGCTGAGCATCAGCCCTTCTGATTTTACTCACGATATTGCTCCCTCTTTGACAACCACATCTCTGTCACAAATGAGAAAACAGAGACTAGTCTTTTTGGACGTGTTGTGTATTCTTTTTCCTTTTTTTGTGTACCCTTTTTCTAACTCCAAATTGCCTCCTATTCTTCCAGCTGTTCCTTTTGGCAGCTAGCATGTAGCTTGACATGTGGCCTTCACCAACTCTGATTTTGAAGATTTAAATCAATTTGATGGCAGAATCTTCAAAACCATCTAAGGCCATATCTCTATGTGAAGTACAACTTCTTTGAGATCTCTGTATGAAGCTTAGAAGGCCTAGTCAGTACAGAAAAGACATCCCTGTCCAGTAGATGTCAGAAGGTCTGGATGACCTCTTTGGAGACCTTGACAATCCAGCAGATGAGGGTGGACCCTGCTGCCCGTTTCTCTTCCCTTTTACCAGGAGCTGTGCAAGAGCTAGAAGAAGGTTACCTGGATCTTATATTTATGTAAGAATCTCTGATCCTTCTACAAGAGGAGAAGCCATGACAAAATGAGTATGCCAGCATCACTAGACACCACAGTCAACAGAGGAAAGTAATCTCCCAGGAGTAGAGAGAAAAAAAATCTCAAAGCAGGCAGGGAGACAATTACCACTGTCCTTTTGTTTAGAATAATCGTGGCTATAAGTACCATGCTCATCCCATACTGTCCAGGACTCTGTACATAAGGTGGATGGACACAGGCTGCTCCCTGGAATAGTGCACAGTTTGCACAGAGGTATCCTGTGTGCTGCAGGCTTGGAATGTTCTCTAAGGGAAACTGCAAGGATTGGGTGCTGCAGTTCTCAGGCCCATTGGCACTGGATGTTTTCACCTGCCTGAGCAGGATAAATCCAAGAAAGCAGAGTCCAAGCTGTCGTCAAAGGAAAAGCAGTGGACTTTGGTCTCCAGATTCTGGTGAAAAATGAAATCACCACAGACACTAAAACCCATGAAATATTCATCCCATGTTCTTTCTTTGGGTCTTGGCCCTTTCGTTTTCCTATACCCTGAATTTGTCTCGAGTTCTTATTGCTAGAACCATCAACAGGAATGTTTCAGTAACTAGAGGAAGGAGAGCAGAAAGTTTCTTTTTTTTTTTTTTTTTTCCAAATCTGTGCAATCTGCATCCCTGCAGCTCTGCTTTATCACAACCATATATACACAGTTGGATGGAACATGTTCTGATGAACATGGGGTACATCTGCCTTGCTTAACGTGGGCATTTGTTATGGCTTACCACAAATATTCTATAATTTACCTCAAATAATACAAAAACATTTCGCAGAAAAATGTATAATACAGTTACCCATTTCCTGTCAAAGCAACGTCAGTCCTTTAACAAGGGAGCACAGGGCAATATACAGAAGTGACACATTTGCACATAAACATGGGCAGGTTTAAAACTTCAAAGCGTATTTTAAACTGCCCTGGATGAACAGCTTAGGAGCCTGTAGCTTGCTCTAAACCTGGTCACAGCATTTTGGTTCTGGTACTCACAGAAATCAGGATGAGCACTCAAAACCAAGGCCACAGGAAAATGCTGCTCTCGTGGAGCAATCCCCACAGTTGGGGTGTATACACAGTTTGTTCCTCTGGCATCTCTCCTTTCATAGTCTGAGCAGTGACAAAATTCACTATTGCCTATGTACTGATTCCATTTTTTTGTTATTTTTCAGTAGCTGCTGAATTTGGAGATGAAAATTCACCCAAATAATATCTCCTCACTGAGACATGGGAAAATTTCAATGCAGAAAAACGTTGTACTGTGCACTTTGATTAAGCTTGCATATAAATCTGATGCTGACAACCAGGGAAATTTGGGGATTTCTGCTGTCATATACTCTCCAGGATATCTCCTGGTAGTGTGTTTCAACTGACTGACATCTACTTGTCATCAGTGATACACTGTAATGCACATTGAGTAAGCAAGGAAAACCAACAAAGAAAATCTGTGGTCAGCTACAATGATTCAAACAGTATTGCATCAATGTTCATGTTCTGTTATTCCTCTAGAAGTCCAGGCTGCAGAGGACTCCAAATTTCTGCTGGTGAAAGATTAGACCTCTGAAGTCTTTCCTTTCTATGAGAAGGTCCTTGAGCATAGTGCTGTGATTTAATGGCTACTGAGTGAAACTGGTGATACAGTGTGATTTATAGTTAAATCATGAGTTCTCTTGATTCACTGGATTTCCTTGTATTACTGATTAAGCCATGCTAAGACTGCCCAAGCAGAACCTTGCTAGACATTACAGAATTTAACACTGCATGTACGACCCCAGCGATCCAGTCTAGGTGGTGGCTGAGAGGCAAGCAGCAGGAAGCAGCATGGAAATACTGCATAGAGATACTCTGGAGGGTCTGTGCAAGCACTCCTACATAATTTCTTAGCTTAGGAAAGCTTCTTAGCTCTCCTTTGCCTTCTCATTATGTGTTGTGCATACTTATTACAGCAATGTCAAAATAGACTTTTTTTCAGCAAAAGCCCATAGCCAAGAGTTTCTTGTCTGTAAAACTTGTAAGATAAGGGGAGAAAGATATCAACAGCAGGCTGACATCTATATTGTCGTTAGAGATTAAACATTAATAGAAAATTCCTGCAGATGATCCCTTCTCTCCAGCAGAAGATTCTGGAGATGACAGAGGTGGTCGTACTGGGCTGCACGGAGTAGATACATTCTGACAAGTTCATTCCTCAGCTGCAAGGGGTGATAAAATGGTCCTGGAAGGGGCAATTCACAATTTGACCCAGATGATGGCTGTTACTGAACACTTTGAGGAAGATGGAGGAGGAAGCACGCTCCTGCAGTATGTGTGTGCAGGGATGAAATATGTGGGAACAAATCCAAGCTGCAGTTATCTGCTACAGACTTTGAAATCCACTCTTAATCTCCCTATCTGACCTTTTGTCCTTGAAGAACAAGCTTGTACAAAAGTTAACATACGATATGACACTCATGCTTATGTAATAAAAGCATAAATGCTTATTACATTTCAAAATGCTTCTATTGCAGCTGGCTTTGTTAGATTTCAGAAAAGATTTTCCTTCATGTCTCATATTCCCTTCCCTGTGGAGATGATACTTATTACTGCAATTTCAGCATCCTATTAAGGCATGTTTCAGAAAGTCATTCATGCAGCTGGAAAAAAATGGAGATGAAGAGAGCTCCAAGCTCCCACAGTGAAGGGATTTTACATGGAGATGGTTTCTACATGTCTACATGTGCTTAATCCTTCTGCTCATCTGTTGCTCAAGGCTGAATAGGAGCAAAATCATTAAACAATCACAATCATTGCAATCACAAACTTTACCACAATTGTTAAGAACACATTCTTCCAAGATCACATCTGTCTTCCTCCCCAGGGCTTGGAGAAGACTATGACCAGTGAAGATCTAAGGGAGCTCCATGCTGCCCAGGCCAGCAGCAATGGGCAGTTTTATATTCTATTTTTTTCAGTGTCCCTCAGGGCTTTATTGCAGATTTGTTGCTGTATGCAGTGCACGCTGCTCATCATGCAAAACTCCTGCATTGTATCCTTGTACTTAAAATGAGCAAAGCATCAAGCACAGGAATCTCCAGTTAAAGATATTTTTTCACACAGATTTATTGTTCCACTCTCTTCTGAATTTACACTTACTTTTACACATCTTACACTAATTTACACATCTTACTTTTATGGCTGTCTTATTGCTGCCTGTTTGCTATGGGAACACTTTTAATATATTTGTGTAGAAACACTTTCACAGCTTTGCTTCACAACCTGCAGACAGCAGAGAGGAAGGAAGTAAACTGGTTACAAACTATGCTGAGAAAAATTTCCAGTAGTCATCCTCTCCCTTCATTCACGAATTGAACAGCATAATGCTGCTCAGGAAGTGTCTCAAAATGCTATAGGAGTCCACATGTGTGAATGAACCATGGGAAAACACATCTGTAATGGGATGATATGTGTAAGGGATGCATTATGTAGGTTGTGTATTATTATATATCATACGCAATGCGTACACAAGGCTGCATATTGACATATATGACACAAGCTGCAGAAACACGGAATGTTCGAGGTGGAAGGGGCATCTGGCGGTCATCTGTTCTAACCCCCTGCTCAACCAGGGCCATGCAGATCAGGTTGCCCGATGTCCACATGGTGTCTGAATACCTCCAAGGAGGGAAACTCCACATCTTTGGGTAACCTGTCCCGGTTACCCTCATCATTCCTTATGTTCAGACAAGGCCTACTGTCTTCAGTTTGTGCACATTGCCACTTGGCCTGTCACTGGGCACCATGAAAAGAGCCTGGCTCCATCTTCTTCGCAGCCTGCCTTCAGATATGTGGATATGCAGATGACATCCCTACTGATCCTCCTCTTCTCTGGGCTGAACAGTCCCAGCTCTCTCAGCCTGTCCTCACAGAAGAAGTGATCCTATGTCTTTTGACCATCTTGGTGGCCCTACAATGGGCTCTTTCCAGTATGTCCATGTGTCTCTTGTACTGGGAAGCCCAGACCTGGGCACAGTACTACAGGAGCTGAGCAGAGGGGAAGGATCACCTCTCTTGACCTGCTGGTGATCCTTTGCCTCATGCAGGCAAGAACACTGTGAGCCCTCTTAGCAGCAAGGGAGCATTTCTGACTCTTGTTCAACTTGGTGTCCAGGAGAACTCCTATGTCCTTTTATGCAGAGCTGCTCTCCAGATGGGTGGCTTCCTGCACGTACTGGTGCCTGGGGCTCTTCCTCTCCAGTCACAGAACTTTGCACTTCTCCGTGTTGAACTTCATGAGATTCTTGTTGGTCCACCTCTGCAGCCTATTGAGGTCCCTCTAGATGGCACATGACCCTCTGTGTCATCTGCAGTTTTACGAAGGGCACATTCTGCCCCACTATTCAGATCATTAATAAAGATGCTAAACAGGGCTGGATGCAGTACTGATCCCTGGGGTATTCCACTCATTACTGGCCTCCAACCAGACTTATCCACTGACCAGTCCCCTCTGGGCTGGGCCTGTCAGGCAGTTTTTGATCCTCCTCAGCATGTGCAGAACTATACTACCAGGAGGAGCTGGCCAGGGGCAGCCACTGCTCAGGGACTGCCTGGACATAGGTTGGTAGATGGTGAGGAACTGCATTATGCATCACCTGTGTTGCAAACTTACAGAGATATAACTATCATTACTATTATTTTCCCTTCCTTTTCTGACTTAGTAAATTGTCTTAATCTCAGCCCACAAATTTCGCCATTCTTTTTTTCAATTCTCTTCCCCATCCCAATGGGAGAGGTAAGTGAAAGACTTTGTGGTGCTTGGCTGCCAGCTGTGTTAAATGACAAAAATGCCTTCAGAGGATGTTCAGCAAAGACAGGTGGCTCAGAAGGTGACCCCTGTCCTCCTGATTCATTAGGTTTCCATTTTCAGCAATAGCCCCCGGATGTATTTGGACTGCAGTTCCTTTCAATATTAAACAGGGCTCCACAACTCCAGGCCTGGATGACTGCTTGAAATAATGAACACACAATAAGTATTTATGATACCATTCAAAGTATATTCTGAATCTTATCTTAACCTGTGAAGTTCAGTTTGAAAAGTGCAAATTGGAAACATGAACGCTTCACTTCTCACAGTTGAATGAAAGACAGAAGTAATTTGAAAGAAAACACACTGTGTGTCATGACAATGTAAATCATTATTTTTATCTTCAGATAAACAACATCTGTTTATTATTCACTCAGAAGAAAACTCAGTCAATGGGACATGATTATTTGTATCGTAGCTCAGTAAATTTTATCACATTGTAAATAGGAGGCAGGAAATGAAAGGACCATGTAGTCCATAAATGATAGCAGGTGGCAGCCCTGACTTCTCCAAAGAAAAAGACGCATTATAAAGCTCAGTTTATCTTGCCTCTTAGGAAAACAAAGGATCATTTATCAGAAAAAGGGGAGAATTTACAAGAGCTTACAGAGGTGTTTCTGATTCCCTGTGACAGGCAGTGCCTGCTACGTGTCATCTGATTCTCTTCTGAACTCTTTAACACCGCCAAAGTACATAGCTGCATGTAGAGCTGCCGTCTGAGAAGGGAGTGACGGGAAGGCACACGCCATGGTGCAGATGGGGTACAGAGGAACCTGCCAAACAGATGAAGACGTTTATGAATCTCTGTAGGACATGTAATTTTAAACTGTTGACTATCCAGCTCTCCAGTTTGCAATGTAGGATTCTGTGTCCTTGGTCTTGAAGAGGTTTCAGTAGTTTGATAACTGAAAGTCAAAGTCCGACTGTGTTTTCTTGAGACACTCACTTGTGTAATCCTTAAGAAGGCTAACGGTATTCCTGGCTGAATGAGGCAAAGTATCACCAGCAGGCCAAGGGGGGTGATCCTTCCACCCTACTCATCATGGGTGAGGACACATCTGGAGTGCTGTGCCCAGTTCTGGGCTCCCAATTATGAGAGAGACATCCTGGAAAGGGCCCAACGTAGGGCCACCAAGATGAGCGGTTCTCCTATAAGGAGAGGATGAGTGAGCCAGGACTGTTCAGCCTGTAGAAGAGGAGGATCAGGAGGAATCTTGTCAATGCCAATAAATACTCGAAGAGAGACTGAAAAGAAGACGGAGCCAGGCTCTTTTCATGGTGCCCAGTGACAGGCCAAGTGGCAATAGGCACAAACTGAAACAAAGGAGGCTTTATCTAAACATCAGAAAGCACGTTTTTACTGTGCAGGTGATGGAGCACTAGAAAAAGTTCCCAAAGAAGATGTGGAGTTCGGAGTTTCCCTCCTTGGAGATCTTCAGAAGATGCCTGGACATAGTGTTGGGTAACTGGTTCTGCACTGCTCAGCTTGAGCAGCAGGGCTGAACCAAGTGACTTCCAGAGGTCCCTTCCAACCTCAATGTTCTGTGATCATGTGATTATCAGTTTACCAACTCAGATTGGATTTTCTGCACAAGCTTGAAGCTTGCAGGATGTTCTCCACAGACTGTACACAGGTGACAGTGGGTCAGGTAACCCACCCTGATGAAATCTCTGCTCTGCTCTGCACACACTGCACTACTCCCTACAGCCCAGATTCCCAGCTGTGATTGGGAAATGCAGTTCTCAAGATTTTGTGTCTTCTGCAGAGTTCTACAAGCTGCTATGAATCTGAAATTTCCAGGCCCGCTCCTGCCTCTTGTTTCTTGGTTTCATTGGTTGTTTCTTATTTTTTTTTATGTGCCTCTCCCTCCCACTCCTCCCCACCTCCCCCCATACACACACTTCTCCTAGGGATACCACTGTACTATTGTATAATTCCCCCTGATTTTCATCTCACCAATGGAGATTTGGTTTGCTCCTTTAATCCACTTTTTCTGTATGTCAAGACAGTGTTACACACACAACCAATTATATGCTTGGCCAGAATCAGGCTGCAGTGCTACTGCTGAAGGCATGGCGCTATGTATAAAGGGACATAAGATCTGTGAGTCACTGGGAGAACCTATCTGAAAGCTCCCAGCCTGTTCCTCTAGCCCAGTGTGAACACTGGGAGAGCATCAGTAGGGTCAACGTGGCTCTATTCTTTTTGCCAATGACTCTTCATTGCAAATGGATAACCTGCCCTCTCTGCCTGAGCAACACTATGCTGCTGTGCTGAGACTTAGTGATTTGTCAGGTTAGTTTTAAGAGAAAATGTGAAATCACTTTTATATCCCAAGAAATAACTTTAGGATCAAAATGAGCCCAAGTACTGTTTTGAGACACGAAATTCAGTTTCCCAGAGGTGTCAATTTCAAGGCAGCAGTGAGATTCATAGTGTGAGACTCTCTTCAACATTTACTCTTCAATTTTTTAGTCCTGGTGTAGTTAACATGCTGGATGTGAACTGTCTTGAAATAGACACATAGCATTCCTCTGGGCACCTAGTGGCTGAGAGCTGAGGCCTTGATATGTATGAAATGGAGTCTTGACAATTAAAAGTAAGAGGAAATAATTTTAAAACTCTTAAGTGGTCTTGTATTACTATGATCTATATAAGGAACACAAATGGAATAGAAAATTGTTTTAATTTCAGGGTAATATTAACAAGATATCTTTTACTCTAGTAGAGTAAGATCCAGACATGGATCGTGTATAGGAGATACGGAAGTAAATAGACCATCAAAGAAGGAAAAAACAAACAAACAAAACAACAGCAACAAAATAAAATTGTCACTAGCTTTTATTTCACGCAAAGTAGCATACAAACATGGGCAGATCCTTTCTTCACAAATTGCCACCCAAAAATAAAAACATGAGGCAACATTTTCCTTTCAAAGTGGTTTCAGCATTGCAGTTTGGACTTCTTTTCTCCTAAATAGAGCTTATTGAACAAGAACAACCTGTACAACCATGAGCAAAACATTGCTAATTCCTTTGCTCTCCTCTACATTTGTTCTGTAAATTGGCATTAAATATTAGTACAAGTAACAGAATTTTCTGGCTATACAAATGTTGCTAAACACATGTATCTTGTCCCCAAGTTACATGTTACCATTCTGTTACAAACATGCACATACTACATGCAGACCTACAGGCACAGACACTTATGAAACCAACTGGAAAGCATGGGCTGGAAAAGATTACAACCTCATGCTGCTTAGGTGTGTATGTGCAGGGGAAGCCAGATCACAGGGAGATTTAGATATTAAAAAGGCTAGAGAAGACTACTCAGTTTGACCCATCATGTTCCCATCCAGCTAGAATTGGAAATTGAAACATTGAGTCCAGGATATTTTTTCACTCCAGTCAAGCAGGACACAGCTCATGTAGACAGATGCAAAGCTCAGGCAGGGCCAGCAGTCAGCTCAAGGCAGGACAACACTCAGCATGAGCCTCTTTGCTTGACGGTTCCTCAGCTCCTCAGATGAGGTTTAGCCTTCCTGCTGCCAGAACTGCACTGCTGGTACTACCCGATCTCATCACTTCACGATTACCCCTACTATGTCTACACGAGCTAACAGCTTCAGTTTGACTGTAGTGGAGACTAAATATTGATTTGTGAGGGTATGTGATCTTGCAGTACAAATGCACAAACTTCCTAGCTTGGCACATCTTTGGATTGTTTCATCCTTATTCAAAAGCAACCAGTGCAGGCAGCATTGGCACAGATTTCACACAAATCAGCTTCACTGGCAACCGTGTCTGTTAGAGAGAAAAGAGACTGTTTCAGTGGAAGGCAAAGGAATTTAACGGAGAGCAGAGCCACACACCAAGTGTCTGGGAGACCTTTCTGTTACTGTTCCATGCATTTTGATGTATATCAAAGCTATTGCTGGTACAAGAAAAAATAGTTCTGGAGAAAATTTTGCCTAAGGAATGAAATCAAACCTGAAATCACTGGAGAAACAATGGGAACATAGGGAGGCAAGAGAACAACAGGACCTCTTATGAGAGGGTGTCAAAGATGTGGATCCTCTGAAGTGGCTTGCAGAACCACAACCTCAGTTATATTAATAGTACTTTTCCTAAGGCTTCTATGGTATTGGAGAAGAATGTAAACACAGCATAACGAATTAAAAAAGCAGACACTGCAGCAGACTGCTCAAGAATCGCTATACGTGCCTTGGAGACAGGTGAAGCCAAAGACTGATTCACCTCATCTCCATCTCACCTCTTTCAGGGAGCCTGGAAATACACCTCCACTTGGAGGAAGCTTTTTCATGTCTACAACAGATTGATCTGTACAGGCTACAACTAAGTACTGCAGGAGTTTTCTGGGGGGGGGAGGGGCTTACAGCTATTGTGTCATTGCAGGAAGGGTAGTACACGGGTAGCATGGACTTCCAGCTGCTTTAGAAGTGACATAGCAGTAATCACATTTCTTTAGCTGCTACCATTTCAATGTTAGAGGTTGAAAAGTGTGATAAAAAGGAAATTATGCATTACGAACTACGTACACAGCCTCTCAAAAATCAGGGGTGTATCTTCTCTTTTGCACACAGACTGGAACTCCTCCGGGAGATCTTTTTCTTGGCATGGAGAATACTGAGCCTTTGAAACCACCATGCGAGGGTTAATGCCTCTGTTCGCATCCATAAGCTCCTTTAGCTTCTTCACAGATTCAAGGGAGAATTTCAAGTCGCCATCCTACGTAGATAGAAACAGAAAACAGAGGTATCAGGGAGTCAGTCCTAAAACGGAATGATGCATCCCATTTTGACTGACATCTGTTAAACTGTGACCTCTCTCCAACAAACTATAGGGGAAAGAAAGTGTAGAAACCAAGGCCAGATAAAATTGGTGCTCGCTGAAGGCAAAACGATCTGCTCTTCAACGCAAAGATCTTTCAGAGCAGCGGTGAGACCTGGTCTGGCTAGTCAGGGTTTTGTTAAGCATCACAGTGGATGGAGGCAGAACTAGGACATTTCTTACACCCATGAGCAAAACCCATACCATCTACTGTAGGAAGATATGGGCCGGGAATCTTCCCTCTAGAAAAGAAATGATTGGACAACATGAGGTAGAGATTTACAAAATCATGAGTTGAATGGATGTCAATGGGAATTTATTTTGTTCACTCCTTCTTGTAACATGCCAGCACAGAACTTCAAACCTTGGCCGCACGTGGCATGCTCAAAACACAGAAAATGAGCTATTCCTTCACATTAAACATTACTAGCTGAACACCCTCACCACAGGATAGAGTGGCAAGCTTCCAGGAACTTAAAATTTGTCCACACAACTAATGGAACACAAGTTATTGAGAGCCACTACATGAGGCATTTCTAATTTAAAGATCAAGCCAAATCTTTGTGAGGCTGGAAGAGTACTCTGGAAAGTATTACTCTATGCTTCAGGCTGTTAGACCTTGTGCATCTGTTAATGCAAATTTCCTCATGGTTTCAAGTGAATCACGCTGTTGAGGTCATACACTTAAACTGCAGGTGTTGCAGTCGTTTAGGGTAAGTGCATAAAGTCCACAATTTTCAAATTGGTCTTTGGCATTTGCTTTAATGAAACAGTCCGTGAAACAGTCAATAGGATGTAGTAGCACCTACACATTCAAAGAAATAAAGTGCATTGAGTTTGCTATGGCATGAGACCAAACACTGCCATTTGTTTCATAGTCTCATTAGCTTGATGCTGAATTGCGTGAGAGTGTTTTTGGGGGGAAGCGGTGGCTAAAGAATCATAATAAATAAGCAACCATGGACATGCATTTAACAAAGTTTTCTACTAATTTCTACTTCCAAACAATTTGTGATTTTTCTCAGAATAATGTCAAATTGGTTGCCTACGAAAAACTATTTCTGGAAAGACACAGTTCTAAATTCATCTATTGGTTGCCAACTCTAAAAGCATGAAACGGAGAACAAAAAAACCTCAGGATGTCCATCAGTATAGTTCCAGAGAAATCAGAAAGGGTTGAAGTGAGCTTCATTGAGTCCTCTGCACAAAGAATTTCTCCTACCTATTATCACTTCATAGTAAATCAACCCTGAGACATGTCTATGTCCTGGTGACAAACCAAACCAAATCAAACCAAGCCAAAGCAACAAACCAACCAACCAACCAACCTAAAACCCCACCATCTCAGATAAGACAGGTGTATTAGAGAGAACACAATGGCAGCTGCATCTTCCCTCCAAGGTGAAATGCGTACTGTTCTCCTGAACTAGCAGATTTTAACATAGAAATAACACAAGCCGGAACAATCCTTCTCTGTATTTTTTTCTGATTTTACATACCCAGCAAACCATCTTCTTCCAATTTCCATCACAGTCATTCAAGATTTATGCAAGAGAGTGTCCAGATAGTGATATTCATCCTTTAAGAACACTCTACATCAAATAAACTTCACTTGTAGCTTTCAAAACATTTTGTTAAATGAATGACTCCTGTGACATATTATGGGAGAGGGACGAAAAGTCTTGGGAAGAATTTCAGAAAATAAACACATACAACAACTTTCCTCAATGAGAAAATAGTCAGACCTTAGGGAAATGGAGCAGTTCACGTGAAAGGAGTGCACATACACAGTACACTGCACATTTACTACAGTCTTTTAAGGGGAAGAGAAGTTACAAATTGAGTGATTAATGAGACAAAGATTCCAACTACAAAGAGGAACTAAAACTTCAGAGCTGAATATTCTACACTTTTAACCCACCCAGAAAGTTATTCTCCTTTAGCTATTTTCTACAGTTTCAAGTGGAAAATGGATATATACTTCTTTCTATCAAGTAGTAAACTTGAGGTTGTGGAGTCTCCTTCTCTGGAGATATTCCAGACCCTTCTGGATGCCCACCTGTGTGACCTGCTGTAGGGAACTGCTTTGGCAGGGGTGATGGACTCGATGATCTCTAGAGGTCCATTCCAACCCCAGCAATTCTGCGCTTCTGTGAAACTATCTGTTTCTCCTGGAGACTCTCAGTGCTAAAGAAAGGTTTAGAAGAAAAGAATAGGTAGAAGGATGGGTACTTTTCACTCCGTGGAAACCTACTGTGCACACATATAAAGAGTCAATTATTCTGTACAAAATATGAGCTCTCTTGGTTCTCCAAGGAAACTATTTCAACTGCATCAAAACTGGAATCTCCCAAACTGTTCCTGGGGATAAATGCAGACAAATCTAACACTCATGTACAAAAAGAAGTGCTAATACCCACCTACCTGCTTCCATGTTGCGTGTAATATCGATCACAGGTTCTGCGTATTTTGGAGTATTTGGCATTTGCCTCTTCTAATATCTTATCTACCCATTACTAATCCTTTGGATCAACCCACTCATTTCTTCCACTTATCTTTAGATGTGACACATTTGTAGGCACCATCACATAAGCTCATGGCTCATTTTCTTTAAGAACTTCCTGCCTAGAAAGAGGTAAGGCAAGACACTTTCTCCCCAGCTCACGTAACTTCACAACGTATGGAATTCTCTGGAAAAGAAAACTCTGGAAATAGTCAGGGAGGAATTTCAGAGCAGTGATATGGATGGAAAAGTTTCATGTTTGAAACACCTGAACCATTTTACAGAGAGAAAAACTGAGCCACAGGGAGGTGACATCAGGTATCAAGCCAGAGCAAAGCTAAAAGTCAGCTTTACTAATTTAATTGAAGACTCCTATTGTAGCCACATCAGTACATCTCTGAACTTGCAATACTAACAAAAGAAATAGCAGAAAACTCACCTGGACGTAGACTGCCTGGGAGGTGTGCACCAGTAAAAGGAGTGCGAGGACTGTAAAGGAAAGAAAGGCTCTCATAGCACCTGCGAAGTGTAGCCTCTTCCAACCGGAATATATTTGCTTTCCTCTTGCTTTGGTATTTCCCTGTCTTTTGTGCTTCTCAGATTCTCAGTACCCAGACTGTCTGGTTGTCAGAGCTCTATCTGCCCAGTGCAAGAGACGCCTTATAAAGCCTTTACACAGCACTTGCTTGGTAATCTAAACTCCTAATTGACATACCATAAACCCTCAGTGAACTACCAGTGGTCAACTCCTTGACTGAGCAGGCCAGTCACACCCAGGCAAATCCTGGTGTTTATGACACTCTCCCACTTTCAGATGCTGATCGTGGCAGGCACGCAAAGCATTCCAGCCTGTGACAAATAAATAGCAGAGATTGGTCTTAGCTCCAACACCGCATCTGAAACAAAGTCTCCATATGCGGAACATACTCAAATTTCTGTCTGCTTCCTGCAAAGCTGTGAAAGAGAATGAGATTTGGAAGGAAGGAGAAAAAAAAGAACACTGGTCTCTTGCACTGCCTGGTGGCCAGTCAGTTCTCAACTGATTGCAGCCACTGAGCACAAGGTGAGCCTGCATGGGAGCTGATACACAGTGCAATCTTGCTGCTGCTTCTAGCAGCACCTAATTAAAATGCACACATTAAAAGGTACAGGGATTGTCATTAAAGACAAACACTGCTCCAGCAAGGGGGATGGACTTGATGATCCCCAGAGGTCCCTTCTGACCCTTATGCTTCTATGACTCTACGATTCAACCTCATCCAGAACCACAGTAATAGCACATGGATAGAAAAGAATCACCATGACTCACTCAGCACAGTTTTGCCCATCAAGATCAGGTCCTGTAAGTGATTTCCAGCATGCTGTGGCTTTGAGGTAACAACCAGACACAATGCCAAACATTTTCCCTGACATCTACACCTAGCAGCACAACACAGGAGGGCAAGAGCCAGGCACTTCAGCAACTTTCTCAAATCTCAGCAATGTTTTGTGACAGCAGAGGCTGTAATTAGTTCTCATGTTACTCTACTCTATTGGTAGCATCACAGTGAAGATCATCATGCTGCTTGTTATTAAATTCCAAAAAATAAAGTAGTCTGAATTTCCCAGGCAATGGGATTTCTCTGGTTCTGCACACTCCAAAAAATGCAGTAAAGCTGAAGCTGCCCCTTAGCTGGCAGTGCTGAGAGGATACTGACACTTTTTTCCTCTCCTCCATACCAGTCTACTCTCCCTCCCCGAAATCTGAACCCCCAGAAGCATCCTTATCACTACAAAATGAGCTTGCTTTCCCTGCTTTCTGTGCTGCCATGCCCAACAATCAGCACTCACGTATGGAGCAGCACTTTGAACTTCTGCCTCCATGTGACATTTGCACTTCTAGCTGCCTGCTTGGCTCTGCCTGCTCCTTCACCACTCCCCAGCACTCCTCTGATCTTCCCAGGGGGAAGATCCCCATTTCCACTGCCTATACAATTTGGCTTTGTGCTTTACTTTGACCAAAAGGTCATGATCTAGCCAAGCTGGTCTCCTGCCTGCATGTCAAGAGCTCTTGTGCCCTAAGCAAAATGTCTTAAGATATCTCTCAGCTCTCATTTGCTCCTTTATCTCCAAGGGTAGTTTCCCAAGAGTTCCCAGACACTGGTGACCTCAACAGCCAAAAGGGTGTCTTTCTGAGGTCTACGTCCTTGACTCTACTTTCTGACCATCCTGTACCCCTCAAGATCGAGAATTGTATCAGGAGATGACAACTGAAGCCTAGGCTACCTCCAGTCTTGATGTTTTCCCATGTTAGCGAGCAACAGGTACAGCAATGCTTTTCTTCTGGCTGGGACACCGATGTCGCAACGCTGTCCTGAAGTGGCTTGTGAACCTTCTAATGGGAACAGGATCACAGAGTCACAGAATTGTAGGCCTGGAACGGACCTCTGGAGGTCCAACATCCCTCTTCTCCTGAATTGAACAGTGAATGTAAACTGTTAGACTGATTAAAGATGGAAAAGTGGCAGTCTTACCATGTGAAACTGTTCCAGCATCATCATTGGTGACAGCAGGGATTCACCTTCCACTGATGTTGGGCTGGGTCCTTTCTCCATCCCCCCTCCTGGGGCAGCCTGGTTAATCTCTGCATGTTGAGCATCACGTGCAGCACTGTCTCTCCTCTCTGCGGGCTCTGTCACCTGCAGAGGATGTCATCCCCCAGTGGCCCCTGGAGCACTGTCACTTTGCTGTCTTCCAGCAGATGCTGGGGTTGCTGAAGCCCCCCAGCACAGTCAGGGCCTGCAAGCCTGATGCTGCCCAGAGCTGAGGAAAGAACTCGTCAGCGTCACCCTCTCCCTGACCTGGTGGCAGACACCAACCACGTTTCCTGTGTTCGTTTCTAGTTTCCACCCATAAGCTCCCAACGTGTGCACTGCTGTTTTTTGAGGATGCCTCTGTGCAATCACTGCCATTGTTTTGCACAGAGGGCAACTCCCCCCACTCTCCTTCCTTTCCCGCCATCGGCTGCAGCACCGCATGAACGAGAGCCAGCAGCGTGCCCAGGTGGCCAAGAGGGGCAGCGGCATCCCAGCTGGTGTCAGCGCAAGTGCGGGCAGCAGTGGCAGGGGGTGATGGTGCCCTGTGCGATCCTGAGGGGAGACCGCACCGCAGCCATGAGCTCAGCTCTGGGCCCCGCGCTGCCAGAGAGACATCGGGGCCTGGAGCGTGTCCAGAGAGGGGAACGGAGCTGTGAGGGTCTGAGCCCAGCGCTGTGGGAGCACTGAGGGAGCTGGGATGGGGCAGAGCGGGGCAGAGGGGGCTCAGGGAGAACCCAGTGCTCCCTACAGCCCCTGAGAGGAGGCTGTGGTGAGGGGGGG
>WBMW01001320.1:0-19505 GCA_013396635.1 Penelope pileata
CAGCCGGGAGGAGGGGGGGTGAGTGAACAGCTATGTGGGGTTTCCCGGCCTGCCGGCTGAAACCACAACAATGGTCACAGCCAGATGGTTGTGGTCAGTGGATCTACAGGTGGATCTAAAGGTGAATCTAAAGGTGGAGGCCAGTGACAAGAGGTGTCCCCCAGGGGTCAGTGTTGGCATAAGTGCTCGTCATCGCTGTCTATATCAATGACCTAGATAGTGAGATGAAGTGCATCCTCAGCAAGTTTGCAGGTGACATTAAGCTGAGTGGTAGAGTTGATACAACAGAAGGAAGGGATGCCATCAAAAGGGACCTGGAATGCTTGAAAAGTGAGCACATGTGAACCTAATGAAGTTCAACAAGGCCAAGAGCAAGGCGTTGTACTTGGGTTGGGGCAGTTCCAGATATGAGTACAGGCTTGAGAGCAGCCCTGCTGAGAAGGACTTAGGGGTCCTGGTGGATGAAAAGCTGAACATAAGCCAGCAATGTGTGGTTGCAGCCCAGAAGGCCATCTGCATCATGGACTGTGTCAAAAGAGAGCTGGCCAGCAGGTAGAGGTAGAGGGAGGTGGCTGTCCCCCTTTACTCCTCCCTCACAAGGCCCCACTGGAGTACTGTATCCAGGTCCGGGGCCCCCAGTGCAAGAAATACATAGACCTGCTTGAGGAGGTCCAGAAGAGGGCCGTGAAGATGATCAGAGGCCTGGAGCACCTCTCCTGTGAAGAAAGGTTGAGGGAGTCGGGCTTGGTCAGCCTGGAGGAGAGAAGGCTCAGAGGAGGCCTTGTTGTGGCATTCCAGTACTCAAAGGGAAGTTATAATCAGGAGGGAGACTGACTTTTTACATGGTCTGATAGTGATAGGACAAGGAGGAATGGTTTTAAACAAAAAGAGGGGAGAATTAGGTTAGATATTAGGAGGATATTCTTCACTCAGAGGGTGGTGAGGCACAGGAACAGGCTGCCCAGAAAAGCTGTGGATGTCCCATCCCTGAAAGCGTTCAAGGGCAGGTTGGATGCAGCCCTGGACAGACTGACCTGGTGGTTGGCAACCCTGTCCATGGCAGGGGAATTGAAACTAGATGATCTTTAGGGTCCTTTCCAACCCTAGTCAATTTATGATTCTATTTAACAATCTCTCTGTCAGATCTGTGTTGCAGTTCAACCTGGTAGGCAGCTAAACACCACACAGCCTTTTGCTCACTTCCCACAGGTGGGAAGAGGGAGAGAACTGGAAACAAAATAGAACTTGTGAGTAGAGATAAAAACTATTTGCTAAGACAGAAGAGGAAAATGAAAACCAAAATGCTTTTATAACTATATATATATATGTAGCCACAATGCAATTACTTACCACCTGCCAGCTGACACCCAGCTAACAATACAATTGTCCACCAACCAACAGCCCACCACAAGCAACACAATGTCTCACCACATGATGACCAATTCCAAGCGACCCTGGGCTACAGCTGCTCCTCCCCAACCCCGGCCAGCTCCACACAGCTTTATAGCCTTCCACATGATGCATGTTCTATGGAATAATCTCTTGCTGAATTCAGGTGAGCTGTCCTGGCATCATGCCCCCTTCTTCCACACCATGAAGGCTGTTTCTCTTACCTGCTGAATGGCCAGGTCTGGCCCTGGCGTGTTCCCATCACTCAACAACTACCAAATCATCAGTATGCTAGTAACACCGTTTCAGCTGAAATCAGGATAATCTGACACAAAAGCATTGAATAGGGATTTCAAGAATAGTATCTCTACTTACATCCTTTAACTATGCAGAGCAACAAAATGCTACTCTTGCTACAAAAACAAAACAACAAAAAGAAAATAACGCAGAGAACATGTCAAAATTAAAGTGAAAAGGCATGTTGGAATTACGTACACATAAAGTCAATTAACTAACAGTGTTAATCGTGTATAAACTGTCATTCAGTTTTATGCTCATCTATCTTTAAGTAAAAATTTGGTAATGAAATTGTTTTAGTTATGATTTAGTTTGATGAGTGATGATTTTTTATATTTCTTATCCTAGATCTTTGTCAGAAAAAAAAAAGTCTGGGAAAAAGATATTTTCATGAGAGAAATTACTGACACTGACAAGAATTACAGTGAGGTGTAATTTTGTTGTTGTTTTGTGTTTCTTTATGTTACCAGAAACATAGTCTTCTATTAATAAATAATTAAATAATTAATCCAGATTTCTGAAAAAGATTTTCTGATTATTGCCCAGGCATTACCAAAACAGATATTAATGGCTTTGATCCACACAGTCGCAGGCCTATTGAACCTATTGTAAAAAGGTTCAAATTGCTAGAGGGTAGGGTAATGCCATACCTGAAAAGTATTTCAGGAACACCTAAAAGAATACCTTCTGCTTTACTGGTTTGAATTTCAAAGTTGTCTTTGGCAAGTTATAAAGATGTTTTTCACCTCCAGCCTTTGGAGATATATCTATTCAGGTAGGTTCACTCGTCAAGCAATGGGGAAGAGAGTCTTCACGGTCTACTCTCTAGAAAGGTGGAATAAATCACCCCTGAGATGTACATATCTCATCCATTGGAGACAGCAGGAAAATTCTTAACTGGTGAAAGTGAGCTGATAGAAGGCTGCCTCTAATGATTAAGAAATGTACAGAACATTAAAACATATCTGAAGATGAAGAATGTTATTGAAGCTGAAGAAGGAAAAATAAAACTGAGGAAAGAAAAGCATGAGAAAAGAGAACTGAAGAAATTAGGTATCAAAGAAGAAGAAAGAAAAAGCATGAAATAGGGTATAAAATTTAGAAAAACAGATGTCAAACTGAAGAAATATGCACTCTACAGGGCTTTCAGTGGAAAAGTATCATAGAAAGTTAATCTAAAAAAACCCAGCTGTTTAAAAAATTTTAAGCAACTGTAAATCAAATTGTGAGGAGAGGACTTCAGGTAGGAAACAGACAAAGGTGTAGAGATGGGTTTGGTTTTGTTTCATGTCTATTGAAAGTTATCACTTTTTTTTTTTTTCAGTCAGATTTAATCCACTGGGTTTGACTTGGACTTTAAAAAAGGCACAAAACCCAAGATTTTTCATTTTCTCCATGCTCTGATGGAAACAAACCTGTATATAAGTAGCTCAAAAGAAATTTAAAACAAATTATGATATTGGATTAAGTAGAAATAATGAAGAGAATGCTCTAACACTTCAGTATATGTTTTCAAACCATTTCACTGTCTCTAAGGGTAATGCAATGGTTTTAGAGCAGTTACTAACTTTTCTGTTATGTGTGGCATAACGTAGGCATACGGAGTAAGTTAACAAAGTGGTAAATTTCATTGCTTTTGATGGTTTAAACCAGACCTTTAACTTCACTGCTTTACATTTAATAAAATACATTATCTAAAAGAAGCGTGACATCTCCTTATAGAAAAACATTTTATCTACGTAAAGGCAAATTAAAGAGCAGATAGTGGATTTAAAAGAACTTTTGTCAGCTATCATTCTTTAACATTGAAAGAAATATTCTCACTATTGGCTAGAGACTCTCACAAAGAGTAAAATCCAGGCTAAGTGAATAACATCTCCTAAAAGTCATATTTACTTATCCAGCAAAGGCTTTCATTGCCGAGCATCCCAGACAGGATGAAGTCCTGTGATAGGGAGAGAATGGATACATTTTAAATCTGATTATATACAAATATTTGAAAATTATATATAGCTTCCAAACTTTATCCTTATTAGAAATTCTGTGCAACAGCTTCAGTTTTTATCCAGCCAATGACTGTAAGAAGGTAAACTCATCCTCACTAAAAAAAACACTGTACTATATTTCAAGCACAGTATACAAATGCACTTGAAATTCCACAGGGTGAGTGGGTGGGTCCCCAGCAATCAAGCTGGACTGTTTTAAAAGAAATTATGACAAGTTATGCCTGCAACCAAAGTCTCTAGAGTATAATCAGCATGGAATATCTAAGAATCTTAAAAAACAGTATTTTTTTTTTTGTTATAACGCATATATCAGTTTGTGTTCAAGGTGAGCTGCAAATTAACAATTTCTTCCTCTACGGTACATCAAAATGCAACATAACAATTAAAGCCACATAATTATTTTTAATGTATAGCTTTCAGAAGGCCCACAAGCCAGTTTTTATCTTATCACCCAAAGACAGAAAGACACACCTAATGGAATCTTCAATAACACCCAAGTGCCTATCTCTCATTGATTTAACTGAGGGTGAAGGACAAGAATAAAGTGCTAAAACAAGAGCGATGATAAAGTTCCTTTCAAGCGCTCTTACATAATTGTCATATCTTGGAGAACAGGGAACTAGCTGGTACTTGAAAGAATGAATGTTTCAGTTAATTTTATTACATTACCAAAAATAACGTTGCTTAGCTACCGCAGTGGTAAGTACCTCAGAAAATTCTGCTTCAGGAAGCTTCATCTTTTTTTCTTTTGATGCAACAGAAATACAGAGAAGCACAAACCTCAATTGTATCACTCCATTTCAGCAATCTGGTTTTACTATTTTCTAGTATTTATTTAATATTTTCTGTGACTTGTAGTCAGAGTACTTATACAGATTGCTGTTTTAACTCTGAGTGATTTGGATTTCGGGGGTGAGGAGGGGTTATTCTCTTCTGTTGTCACTCTGAGGCACATGACTCAAGAGAAAACAAGTGCTGTATGTTTCAGATGGAGTTGTCTGCCGCCATTAGCTAAGTACAAGGGGATGTTTGAACTACAGACACCAGAGCATAGCAAAAACCATGTCCCATTCCAAGTCAAGCCAGGGAGAAGATACCACAAAAGAGCAATCAGCAGTGCTCCAAAAACTTCAGCCAGCATCACATGAGCAAATATAGGGTGAATATATTAATAAGGCATTTCAGAGAGAAGCCTGTAAACACCTTGAAAATGCTAAGGAAACTGCAGGTCATGATTGTGAGACTGCCTTTCTATGTAGGTTTCCTTGCCAATATTTTTGTTGTGAGAGCAGACATCCCTTTGGAACAGGGGGCCAAGGAAGGTTTGTAGCTCACCACATTCTTTACTGCTCAGTAATTTATTCCTACGTACATTGTGAGGGCTGGTCAGTCACTTTGTGACAAAGATAAAGCAAAGCATTTGAAAATTAAAGAGAAATCTGGCTTGAAGGATTTTACTTTGTTCTTTTAAAGTATGAACATCAATTTTAATATTAATACATGCATTTTACACAGTGTAGCTATCATTTGTCTAGTGCCAATTTTCCACCCTACACCGTCAAAACACATGTATGGGTAGAGGGTATTTTATTTTTGCTTTGGTTTCTTTCACATCTAGTATTCAGATATTATTTGGATGATTCCAATGTTTGGAATGTTTGTAAGGGAAACAGTAATAATTTGGATTATCTACAGAATATTCTGATCTGTCGTAATTTCCATTCTAATTCATCCTTTACCACATTTTTTCAGGTTTTGCAGCTCTCTGGCTGGCATTTTTAAGGCTGCAATATTTTTCTTATTTTAAAAACAAAACTTAAAAATAACTAATAACTGGACAAGTGGGTTTTTTGTTTGTTTGTTTTTAGAGAGGAGGTGGAGGACAGTCAGGGAGGAGGGCAGAGTAGCAAGATGTTAACCTTGTAAACGGTGCAAGAATGCTACACCACAGAAAACTAACCTCTACAATGCCAAGGAGACTAAGGCAAAGATTCTGCAGGTCTCTTAAATCTTGTAAATTGCAAACAAGGAACTTTGTTTTGAAGTTTGTTTAGATGTTACATCCCAGTGCCTCTGCAGCTTCCATCTCAATAATCAGAGTAAATTGTAAAAGAGAGCGACTCCATCTTGTGGATCACCAATTGACAGGTTTGTCAGAAGATATCTGATCATCCAAATCCAGGCCATAAAGTTTAAACATATTATTAACAGTTTTCAGAAGTCACAAACCCCAGAGCACTGAGTTCTTGAACATTTATCCTCTCCTCTATCCACGTTTCCTCGTGTGTAAACGATAAAACCTCTCTCTTCCTTCTTCTAAGTCAGAGCTTCTCTGTTCATTCTCTTATGCAGATATTTTCTGAGGATTTTGTATCATGAAGTAGGATTGTAAAAACTCACCCCTTCCAAATCCATAAGTAATCACTTGCCAAGGTAATAAAAGATTCACCTTTTAATTGTTACTTGACAAAATTTCTTTGCAAACTATTGATTCCTGCCTCCGATTTCCAGCACAGGAAGTGAACAAACAGCAAATGAGTAGGAACAGATAATGGGGAGCAAGGGAAGGCTTTCTTTCTTAACAGCAGGATTTTTAAGATATTATTACTCTCCTCCCTCAAAGATTCTCATTTCCTATGGCAAAATTTTAATTTGGATATTGATCAACTCAGTGAAATTAATTAATGCAACAGCAACATCCTTCACTGTTATAAATTGTGTTCCACTACTTAGTCAAGTAAAGAAGGAAAAATGAGATGCTAGCGTTCTGAAACAGAGTAGAGATTTTGCCTTTTTAATTTTTTTTAAATTTTTGAATGTTTTTTCCCTAAAATTTAGTATTCTTTCACAACAGAGGTTACCTTCTTTTAAAATAAATACTGTATTCTTCAACAAATTTAACAATAACTACTTTTTAGATGTGTTTTTCTTCTTTTTAATATTATTTCAAGTGAAAATAATCTTACTTACTTTTAGAAACTAATTTTCATTTTCAACATTGTCTTACATTACATACTTTTTCCTGATTGTAATCGCACAGCTTTGTAATGATCTCTGCAGATAGCTCTTATTCTTCTCCCAAATTAAAAAATATGTATATAGATTAATTTTTCCAAACTCCTTTGTAAAATGGATTTCAGCACTTAAAAACATTTTAACATGGATGAAATGTTCTATAACTATACTACACTACCAAATGAAGTTGGCAGGTATTTAGCTATGAGTTGAACACTGTTTACTACATCAGCACTACTTCAGTATTTAGGTAATACTATGCTTAACTATATTTATGCTAGCAATGGTGTTCACGGAAAAATGAAGTAGATCAGATTGGATTTTCTTGCAGTTAGTGTAGAAAAGTTAAAAGCAGCAGATCAGACATTTTTAATGTATCTGAGAAATGCATAACATCTGTGTCCAGTTCTGGAGCCCCCAGCACGAGAAAGATGTTGAGCTGTTAGAGTGGGTCCAGAGAAGGGCCACGAAGATGATCAGAGGGCTGGAGCACCTCCCCTACGAGGACAGGCTGAGAGAGTTGGTGCTATTCAGCCTGGAGAAGAGAAAGCTGCTGGGGGACATTATAGCAGTTTTCTAGTACCTGAAGGGGGGACTTACAGAAAAGCTGGGCAGAAATTTTTTACAAGGACAAGTAATGATAGGACAAGGGGCAATGACTGTACACTGAAAGAAGGTAGATTTAGACTAATATAAGGAGGAAATTCTTCACTGTGAAGGTGGAGAGACACTGGAACAGGTTGCCCAGAGAGGCTATGGGTGTCTCCCCCCTGGAAGTGTTCAAGGCCAGGCTGGATAGGGCTTTGAGCAACTTGGTCTTGTGGGAGGTGTCCTCATGGCAACAGGGTTGGAACAAGATAATCTCTAAGGTCTCTTCCAGTACAAACCATTTTATGATTCTATGATATGATTCTTAATCTTTGTATTATGAAACAATAGGGACAAGGTACAATCAGCTGATTAGAGCTGTCACTGCAGAAGGGCAGTCACTGCAGAATGGCCTTCAGCCATTCTTTTGTCTTTATGTGGAAGCCCCGTGAAGATATCTTGGAAATCTCTGGTGTTAATGACACTAGGAACTTGTGTTTATTCAGCTGAATCCCATCAAAAATGGGATGCAGATTCAGATGAGTCTGCATATAAGTGCCTCCATATAGGTCAGGTATCAATGCTGCTGGTACAGTCAAAGTGTTAGAGAGCAGCACAACCAACTGATCAGTAAATATCTATGTTAAGATCAGCTGAACGATGTATTCAGCACCATCTGACTGTAAATATTAGATCTCCATTGACTTCAGTAGGAGCCTAGACACTAGCATCTATCTTCTGCATCATGCTGTAAGTAAAATGTTGTAGATACCAGGGACCAGAATCAGTTGTGTAAACACGCATACAGTGCTATCTGTGTAGGATATTTGAAATATCTGCATAGGGATGATGGATATGGTATAGAAGATGTGGAAGATCGATAACTTTCTGGAACAAAAGGTGGAAACCAGGACTTCATATATCAATGAAAATTTTCCAGCTTAAGGGCTCTTTCCATACTTTGCTTGAAACATCTATTATTGGGTCAAAACCAAACAAAACAAATAAAACCTATAGAGAAATATCCATCACACCATCTCTTGCTCAGGCAGTCCGAGAACCACGTTTCTGGAGGTGCAGAGAGTTAAAAATTATCACAATATGTTTTTTCTTTTTTCTTTTTTTTTTTTTTAGTGTTCTTCCTTAAGCATCCACGCTTGGAATAAGATAGGACACTGGGTTAGATGACCTTTGGTCTACTCCACCACAACCATTGTATGTTCTTACAACTGGATGACTACAGATTGTTTAATAAAATATATAATGTGTCTTTGTAAATGATACCAGTTGTTAAAACACAACAAAAAATCTATACCAAAGGTAAAAAAAATAAAAAATAAAACCACAGATTCTTAAAAGTAGTTTGTTAACAATATTATACTCGTAAGACTGAATTATTTTGAGGTTAATATGCACAAAATCTTATACATAATAAAGCCATGATAGATCTTAGAGTGAGTCCTAAAGCTTGTCATTAGGCCAGACATGAAACTATTTTAAAACAGATGACACATCAGAGGAATATGGTTAGCTTACATGATGTCAAAAATCTTTCAAACCTATTCACTATCAGCCAAACATCTTCAGTGGCAGAAGTAGGAAAATAAAGATATCGTTGAGGATAGCATGTGTAATAGAGAAACATTTATCTAACAATAAAATATTTAAGAAAAAATAATAGGGTATTCACCATTGTGAAATAATTTAAAATATTTTAACACCAGCAGTCCGTCTGGATTTTGATACTGAGGCCTCATTAGGAAAAAATTCCCACTGGTGGAACTTCTGCTAATACTTTACTGACTTCCTCTCAATTATTCCATCTTGGCAGAAGCTTGAAACAGTTTCTGAATGCCACTCCTTGAATCAATGCAAAGGTGCCATAAGCATGTTTACAGAATGTACTCTTTGGTTTCAAGCATATGGTGTGATAAATAATGTACCTGCCATATGGAGACTGAATATCACAGGAAATTTAACTCATTAGCCATATCTCCACTTGCGATTTGATTTCACATGCACATACGTTCTGCATATTACTGCTGTTGTAGCTAAAAGTAGGACACTTAGAGTCTGTACTTAGTTACTCCACAGTGTCTACAGCTGAGCAAGTAGGAGTTCCAATAACCTTGTCTTGTCTAGAAATAACTCTTGGCAATAAATCATGACTATTTCATACTTTGATGCACCATAGTGAAATGTATTCAAAATTTTTTTACAAAGCAAATTCTTGCTATAATTGACATAACAACTTTTTGCTCTAATAACTAAGAACAAAAAAATGTAAACAGCTGTACTGAAGCACAGTCATATACAGACAAATTTCTAAACAGTTCCTTTTGTGGCAATAGTCGCTTTAGATTCACTTCGTGTATGGTGAGGGGCTACAGATTTTTGGTATGTCTTTGAATTTTGCTTTGGCTGTATAGGCGGACAAGAGTATGACATAACTGTTTAGTTACATATCCTCATTAGTCTTAAAATCATGGCAGTTTCAAAGAAAATGTTCATCTTAGTCACATTTAGAAATTTCTATTTTCTATTTTTCTTGGCTGTAGGTTAAAAAGATTATTAAGTTTGATTATTCATATATTTATTATTTCTATTCTAGAAATATTTACTGCTTTAGAAATTAAAATAATTATTAAATATACCTGCAAAACTATTCATATTAAGGAATGGGGGGAATATATATATTTTTTAATATAGATATATTATATTTAATATAAATATAGGGGGAATTATAATTATATTTATATTTGTATAAAGGAAATGTGGGGAAAAAAAATCAAGTGATAGTAATTATCTATGACCTCTGGCTTGAAACAGGAGTCATTTCAAGGTGTTTTCAGTTGTCTTCCTACACGTTCTTATGGCTGTGACAGACTTTCTCTCCCATCTTGACACATTAGTTTCAATCTCATGGACATATGAAACTAGAACGTACCCTTCCGTGACAAGGGAAGTCTTGCCCACTGGAAAGGCGTATCTGTATTAGGAAAAGGTCAGAGACAGCTCAAAATATCATCCCATTGGTAAGCACCATTGCTATACTGGCATGATCAAATTTGTAGAATATAACATTTAGGGAAAAAAAAATTCTTTTGTTCTGAGGAAATAGACCAGGAAAAAAATCAGTGTTGCAGTGGTTAAATGGAGAATCTCTCCTCTCCTCTCTGCTCCATTCCCTTCCCCTTCTCTCCCTTCCCCTCCCATCTCCTGCCCTCTCTTTTTTTTTTTTTCCCTTTTCCTTTTATTGTTTTGCGAGACATTGGAGGTCATTTCTGAGCTATGCAAATGTTTATGATGAAGGTATAACTAATATAAAAACTAAGCAGGTCACTATGATTGATATCATAGTAGCTTAAATGTTGGAACCATGCATTCAACAGTATTTGCCCGCACTTTATGGAAGCAGATACTTCCAAAGCAGTTTAAAGTAAGTAGAAAGCTGAAAATATAACTTAGGTCTTCAAGGTCCCAGCTGATATCCTCTCTGCAGGACTAAATATTACACTGGACATGGATTAGATTAATTCAATATTCAATTTAATTTAATTTATAAATTAAAAATAAAACAATATTAATTTGTTCTCATATTTTCTAGCTTGCTGATTGATTTATATATATAGTCACATATGTCGAGTGTTAAATTGCATTGTAGTTCATTTCTATTTGCATTTAGTTGATTTCATCAAATAAAAAACAAAACAAAACAAAACAATCTCGTTTTCATCAATTACATTTTAGTACTAATGATCCAATTCTGTTTTCAAAGAAAGTCCCAGTAATTTAGGTAGGAAAGTTCATTTCAGTTTACAAATTCTACTAACTTTCAAAAGAATTTAGCTCCAATCTGTTACAACTGATTTTGAAGTGCCTGAAAATTGATCTCCTTTGTAACTTTGCACAAAGATTTTAAATTACTTTATATATGACCTTATGATATCAAAGAAAGTAATGAAATGGGGCAAAAAAAACCCAGAAAACGATCTCCTATATTCTTAATTTTTTACATCACTGGCCTGGCATCAATGTTGCCAACATCATCTTCACACTTTCACATCAACGTTATGACTGTATACGGAGGTCACAGTTTACCTTGCAGTTTCACAAGTAGATTTTAATTAGAAAGAAGTAGCTTGTACTTTCTGACAAAGTGTTTCTGAGCATTAGATATTCTTAAATCCCGGAAACAATTTTTGTGAAGACTGTATCTCTGTTTATGAGAACATAATTCCTCTCTCGTCAAATAAACATTGGTTTAATTCAGGCATCCTAATGAAGAAAGTGTTGATGAAAAGAGTCTTTTAGAAAACTGGCAGCATAGCTATATATTGTAGATCATTTTTGTAATTTTTTGTCAAAGAATCTTAAAATTTTCCCTATCTTAACTTCTACAAATACGAATGACGGATCTCTTTCCATATTCTCTGCAATGACATTTGCAGTAAATTTAATTTATAATATTGTACCAAGTATCCACTGCTGCACTGTCATTGAGATTATTGAAATGATAGTTTTGTTAGATAATCTATCAATCCAAACTGCAGGACTAGGACCAATCTTGTCTATATTAAAATTAGCTTCCCTGTAAGAAAGACATAATTCTTCTCCTTTCTTTCACAACTTTGCCTTCTGTTTTGAGTTTTATGAATAATTGCTTTCTACTGATCAAAACCAAATTCGAATACACTGCACACATGGTCATTGATCACTATAAGCACTAATGTATAAATAAAAATACATTTATGTTTCAAACTAAAACTGACATCTCTATAATAAGACCTCATACACACAGGCTAGTACATTACTACACCATATCCAGAGAGCATGACTGCTTAGTTTCTTTGAGATTTTTTCCAGTTGAAATATGGACTAAACACTAGTAAAATGTAGATATAATAGTCTATATTTTTTGTGTAAAATAAAATAAAATCTCTGTATATATTTGATTGCTAAATTAACTGATCTCTAGAATTCTTCCTTAATTAAGATAGTATTGCAGATATATATTTACCCAAAATACATTTACAACTTTGGCTTGGTGTACCACTATATATATATTTTTTCTAATTCTATTTAAGTTGTTTGATATTCCCTTACATGTCTCTGGTGAATAATCACCCACACCACATGATTGCGACATACGATTTGCATACAATTAGTCAACCATTATTGATAAAGTGCACAAATAAATAACTGGTGAGTCACAGCTTTGATGCATTAGAAATGTTTTCAGGTCTATTGGCCCTTGATAAACTTAAGTAAATATGATAATAAATACAAAACAAACAAACAAACAAACAAATGAAGTAAGTCTGATTTTTAAAAGTTAGCAGAGCACAATTTTTTTCTCATGTACCATATCATCTGTATTAAGTTTGCTAGGTGTAGACCAGCAGTTTGAAAATAAGGGAAAATAGGTATAACTCATTAAAAAAATAATTTTGACTTTGGTAAGTTTTGAATGTTTTACATTTCTTTAAATACACAGTTCTAGTCCACCATTAGCCAGGGATGAGGTCATCTTTCTCAAGCTGGTGTGCTGTATATAGGAGTGCTTCTAAGGTTAGGTTGGAACTTGATCCTTCAGGTACCTTCCAACCCAGGCCATTGACTAGACTACCTTCATTGAATTCCGTAAGAACAACTGTTGTAAGCATTGGCTCAAATAAGGTGTTTCCCCCAGAAAGGGTGAAATAAAATAAAAAAGAAAATAAAATAGTAAAAGTAACAAGTCTGTTGAAACTAAAAATGGCTAGATACAAATAGGCGTCATGTTATAAATGTCACTTGAAAACTGGATAGAACATTGTCATAGCCTCATAAAGCTCCAGCCCAATACACTAATAACTCTTTGAGTTTGTGCTTAGTGCTTCAGTGAGTTTTCCAGAAGAATTTGTATGCTTGAATGCATTCTAAAGTATAGATCTATCCCACTCTCCCTACTCTCTTTTGTATTTATTTTGCCATCCAGAAGTTGTCCAGAATGTGTACTGTAAACATTTCTTTGGACAATGTCAGGTAGCTCATAGGCTTTCCTCTTGCATTTTGGAAATAAATTCAGCGGAGTACAAACTAAAATCTGCGTAGAAAGAGTTTCAGTGTCCTTCCTTCCCCAGCTCTGCAGTGTCTGGACCCACAGACCCCTCTGCTCCATTCTGTCTTATTCTCTCTCTTCTCACCCCTCACTTTCCACAAGAAAACCCCTCACTTTTCCACAAGAAAACTCATAGAACTCATTAACAGTCTTTCTATTGACATCTCAGTGGTTTGGATCTATCCTTGCAATAGTATGAGTTTTTTTTTTTCTTTTTTGGGTTATTGCCTGTTTTCTTCTTCGACTTTTTTTGCATGCTTTGTTGTAAAGTAGAAAAGGATATTTCACAGTTCTGCTCTTACATGTTAGACTATGAGAGGTAGGAAAGTGGATCTTAAAAATTTAATTTAAACTTTCCACTCAGAAAAAGTGTTTGGTTCCTTCCATAGACCTTGTGGCCACTTTGGCAAAGAGTGCATTTCATCAAAAAGGGCAATATCATCAAACAATATTTTAGATGTGGATTAAGGAATACGGAAAATCAGAAAATATAATTTCTCTCATACTCTTTCAATCATTAACTGTTCATTTTTTTCTCCCCTTAATTCTGATTTCATTTTCTTAATCTCACTAGTAAAATTTCTTTTCTTTCTTTCAGATGTCATCAATAAAAATGAATTTCATGATTTCTGTCACTTAAAAACCATACTTTCCCAATGCTTCCACTGAAAAAAGAAAATTTTATCTGTAAAAGGGGATCAAAATAAGATTTGTGTGGATAAACAGAAGAATCCCTCTAAACAGAAAAAAGAAATAGAAATTTTCAAAGCCCATTTCTGGTCGGCAGCTGAGCACCTCTACACGCAAGAGGACACTAATTGGTGATAGTTCTTTCTAGCGTAATTATTTTGCTGTTTATTATAGTGATTTCCACAGTAATATCTATGTTTCTATTAGAGCAGTCTTGTGCTATCACAATTCTAATTAATTTCCATTCCGTCTTCATAGCAGATCTTTTGTAGTGTTCAAAGTACACCAATCAGATGAAAAGTCAAAAGAATTTGAGTCCTAGCATAATAAATAAATAAATCTCAAAATGAAAAGGTCCACAGCTTCAACTTAAGAAAAAAGTTTGGGGCTTCTCCCAAGCTCTGCGTGGACTGAATGTCACTGTGATGTTAACACACACCTTCCCACACACTGACATTGCCTGTCGGATATTTGCCTCCTGGTAATGGAGATACCAAACTGATTTTTTCATTCCTTTGCACTGAAGGAGGAACAGTACATGTCAGCTCCATCAGAAGTATTACAACTCCAGAGAACGTGTGACAGAAACTACTTTATGTCGAAGAGGCCACTACCACTCTGTGTTGGATAAAAGTTTGAAAGTTATTTCAGTACATGATTTAGTATCAGACTTCCAGGGAGAACTGGTCCTGATCATAATTATCACCTAGTCTATTCTGTCTGAGTGTTGCAGCTGAAAATCACAGGCTATATTCCTTCATAACTTCTACACAAAGACTTAAAAGATTGCTGTGTGCCCCCTTTCAAGTAAGATTGGATCCATGTTATATCAGGCAAGTTACTTCAAAACAAAGTTAATCTGAATAGTGGACTTTTCCTTATCAAACAACCTATGTGGTGCTATGGTTTACCCTCCATAAAGGGCTTGAATTAGTTGCTAAATATGACATTAATATGCCTTAGTGCATACTCTCTTGTCCTGTAATTCTTCCGCTACAGAAGCAAAGTTTATTTCATTTTTACAATCCACAGTATTGGATACCTTAGATTTCTCAGACTACACTAGAAGTGGGGAACTGACCAAAGATAAGGACAATCAGCAAAGACCATGGTCTTCACTCTTGACAACATACTGCAATAGATATGTTTCTAAACTTTGTCTTAAACATAGATAACATAGTGAAGAACTCAGTGCATGTTTAACTATTAACTTAGTAGTTAACTATGCTTAACTGCATACTAACAAGTTACCTATGCTTAATTGCTCAGCAATAATTCAAGGGTTTTTTTGAGTCATATGTACCAACATAATAATGTAAGAATCTTCAAAACACTATTGAGCAGTATCTTCTTAAATCCTCCAGCATTCATCTTTTAGTAAGCTGTACTACATTTTATTTTTCAAAATATAAGAATACAGTAAATTTGAAACTATTTATCTACATTAATATTTTCATTAAGTATTTAGCACAAATATATTCCACACAATCATTAAAACATATTAAATTAAATTAATTATGAAAAATAATGCAAAATCTAATTTTCACATTGTTCCTAAGTACATTCTAATTCCCGAATAATCACCAGTCAGAAATAGAAACAGATATCTAATTATAGTTTAGGTGTATTGTCCCCTAATGTAAAGGCATACATGGGGCATGGGGCTACATTCCATGACAGAAAGGCTCCAGAGACGTGTTTGATCATTCTTTGTGATGCATAAAATATGTCACAGCTGTACGATGAAAGATACCAGCCATCAAGTACGGTTGTCATTTGCCTTTGCTGGATTATATTGGAAAAACACAATGATTCTCCCTTGTACTTGTGTGGGATTATTGCTCAAGAAAACACAACCTATTTAATCTGCGCACACACTACCATACCTCTGCTCTATTTCAAAAGAAAGTAGTCATAAAATAAACATGCTAAGGAGAATAGATCTGGTTGATATTTTGTTTCAACATACACCCATTTCATACCTTATAAGTTGTGAATATGTTAAGTACTGGTCTACATTAAAGCTAGATTCTACAAAAGGATTGCATATTTCTCTAGGGACTAGTTCCTTTCATTTGATTTCTGTTATGCACACATCTTATTTTAGTTCAAAATCTAAGCCTGTGTCACAAATAATATGTATAACAAAGGAACAATGGCAACAAAAGTAGACTAAAATGTATAAAGATTTATTACATCTCCCATTACCTTAGAGACTTTTAAAAATTATAGTGATTAAGGCAACCACATTATTAACATAGTCACCAAAATGTATAGTAAGTATAATTGTAAGAATCTTAGTAGAATGGAATGATTTTTTGTCCACTATGTTTATCCACCAGGAATTATCTTTATCACTAATTCATATATCATTATTTATTGAGTAGAGAGGAAGTTTCATGCTTATTGGAAACAAAAGTTGAATGTTAAAATAACTTTGGAGACTGGTCTTTGGACAACATTTATTAAATATAGAATGAACACAAACATAAAATATAATATTTTAGCATGGTAGATGTAGGACACAGAAATGTGTTAGGTAGATCAGTATTTGAAGGTTATAAGAGCTACTGAATCATAAAGTATCTTTACTAAGATGTAGAGAAAGATGCTCTACTCTTCTAGTTTAACGTGTTTATAGTAATGAGTTTAGCATTGATCATACGAGATTTTACTCAGGGTCTCTGGTGCTCAAAATTAATTTGCAAAATGAATCACTCTCATTAGTTAAAAACATCATGAGAAAAACAGAAATGAGAGATAAAGAGGATCATAAATGTAAGCTTATTCAGGTTCACCTACAATGATACACATGCAGATGAATAACAATCAAAGCTTTCAGGGCCATTAGAATCAGTTTTACCTGATGCAATAACATCTTGGGATTTTCAAAAACTTTTGAAACTTAAACAAACCTATCTGTATGTCAGATTTAGCACTAGTTGTTTGGAAAGAAAATGAAAGTCATTATTTTTTAATTGAGTTTGAAGAAACATTTTTCACAGAGAATTAACATACAGCACAACAGACAAAATCGATTAAGGGTTGCCATCTGGCAGAGGTCTAGAAAACTTGCTGCCATATGTTTTGACCAAGACTGCAAAATAAACTGTTTTATACTGTCACCACCTCCAGTTCTGTTTTATAAATTATATTCAGTTTTATTATATATGTGAGAAAGATTAGGAAAGGTTTCATCTATGACTGGCCACTTAACTGGGAAACAGACACCATATAAAATTTTAAAACAGGCACTGGGTGAATGGGGCTCAGTTTGAAAGCTATTTGACAGCTGTAAGTAACAAAAGTGCAAGAATTGCTATAAATTGCTTATTAGGCAGATATTTAATTTTTAATCAGTAATATTTAAATTGTTCTTAAATATTTAACAATTGTAGTTTGTCCATGATAATAATTACAGAAGAAAACATAACAAAATGCCTGAGCAGAGGGGAAGAAGGTGCATGAAATTCATGGGTAACAGTAAAGAGTGGTGAAATTTAAAAAAAAAGAAAAAAGAAAAAAAAAACATCTTTTTCTTAAAAGGATACTGTTTCATAAAGAATAGATTTAAAAAATCAGTATATATGTATGTTGCTGTTGGAAAAATAACATATCAGGTTCAAATGAAATTTAGGAATGTTAATCTCTTTTGCAGCTGCTATTTTTGTTTTATGGTATTTTTACAGCTGTTTTTAATTTCTTTTAAGAAATACTAAACCTTTCGAAGTATTCCCGAGTGAAACACCATGGTACAGATAATTGGTTTCATTGCAATTCAGAATATGAACATCATTTTTCAGTTGTTACTTTCAAACTATACATGCAACTAAATCTGTAAGCCATTTTCTTTATTTCGGCTACTACCAAAAAGAGAGAAAATAGCTTAAAACATCACATAGCCTTAATGTCTTTGAAAGAATCTGTGATATTTGAAAATGTTTATCCACTGATGAAGAATGTTCATGATAAATGCAAAACTATCTTCAAACATATTTATGCTTGTATGATATATACAAATACAAATCAATTATTGCTGGCCTTAGACATTATAAATTGACACCTCTATGCCCCAGAAAAGCGTTCATACCCAAAACAGGTCCATTCAAAAGGAGTTTGGGTAAAGTAAAATTTTTGTTCAGTTTTGAATTGATTTCATAGCAGCTATAACTGAAGAGCTACTAATAATATGTCCAATATTAACTCTCCTGTGCTCTATGCACATCATCCTAAAGTTTTCTACCAATTTCTGTAGGAAAAAAGAAGACTAACTTTTACTCACCCTGTACTTTCCCCTGGGCCTGTAGTTAATATGGGGCACAAAGTTCTAAGCAACACCTGGATATTTCTTTTTATCATTATGTACAACATGTGGTTCCACGTGCCTCTAAGCCCCGAAACAAATAAGCTTTTATTTTTCTTCATAGACTTCTATCCATGTCATCACTGTAATATCAGAGTGCTTCATAAGGAATAATGAATTTATTCTCAGAACACTTGAATGAATATTTACAATGGCAGAACAGAGAGAGGCATTAAGATTTGTAGTAACATTTCACGTGAAGGAAAAAATAGGTGCAGGACCCAGACTGCATGGTCTTAATCCACAGCCTCTATCACAAGACAATTCACACTTTTCCAGAGGAACCTAGCTCACTCAGGTTGTTCACAGCCTTCCCTATCGTCTGCCCAGTGAAAAACTAACTCTTCCTTCTATGACTTTGCATGGTTTGTATTTGTCCTGAAATTAAACGGGGGACAAAAGTCTAAAACATACATGGTCAAATAACAGAAGACCTTATCAAAACACATACAGACAGATAAGCAGAGTTCATGCTGCATTTGTAACCTTAACTTCATCATTTCCTGACTCCAAGTGATTCCCTTTTTGTTCCATATTTCACATAACACTGGCAGTAGGGAGTAGTGAATATACTGAAAATCTTTTAAAGACAAATTGAAAATCATAGAAATTTTGAAATATTTTATTAATTGATAGACAATAGAATATTTTGTTCAGTGTAATATTCAGTATAAAATACAGTATAGCTTTATATCTATACACATATATATTCGCTTATAATCAGTGAAGCAGAAAGTGTTCTCATTCCATGTATACATGTTCCAAGTCTTGCTTTCTTCCATATCTTCACTTAGTGTACAAAAACAAGAACAAAAAAAAAACCCACACTTTTGAGCTCCATTTTACTCCTTGTAGACTGACACTTACTCAGTCAGAATTCCATGTGAGTTTTCTCTGAGCTACACAAATGTGCAGAACCACAAAGAATATAAAGTAGGTATGACATTGTCTTACTTTCTAACAGAAGTTACTTCTCTCACAGTGTCTGGTATGAAGCTACGTTTTGTTCCCAGAAGAGAAACAAAACTGATAACACCTGGCAGTGTTGAACACA